>PVKS010034072.1:0-21200 GCA_004027875.1 Aplodontia rufa | reverse complement strand
TATTCAGGAAGTTACACTGCTTATATAGTAAAAGTGAACCAATCCATAGGCTGTTGCTAGGAGGCAGAAAACTCTGCTGTTGGCTCCTATTGGTTGTCCCTAGGTGGTCAGATGTTGCAAGCACAAGAACCAGAAACAACAAGAGGTCAGCTGACTTGGTTGGGCCAGCTGCCAGCCGCCATCTTAAAGCTGCCTGTGTAGGGTGGGCCCTGGGTGCCACCCCCGACAGGGCAAGATAATTGAATATGTTCCAAAAGAAGAAATTCATATGGCCAACAAATATGTTGAGAAATTTTCAACATCTCTAGCAATTAGAGAAACGCAAATTAAAACTACAGAGATTTTATCTCCCTTCAGTCAGAAAAGCAACAATCAAGAATATGAATAATAATATCTTTTGGTGAGGCTGTGAGGAAAAAGGTACACTTATACATTGTTGGTGGGACTGCAAATTGGCACAGTTACTCTAGAAAACACTGTGGAGATTCCTGAAAAACCTGGGAATGGATTCACCATTTGACCCAGCTTTCCCACTCCACCACACATATCCAAACCATCTAAAATCAGCATACCACAGTGATGCAGTCACATCAATGTTCACAGCAGCACAATTCACAATGACTAAGCTGTGCAGACAACCAAGGTACCCTTCAACAGATGAATGGATAAAGAAAATGTGGCACATACACACACCAGATTATTACTCAGCAATAAGGAAGAATGACAGTAAGTCATTTGCTGGCAAATGGATGGAACTAGAGAAACTGATGCTAAGTGAAGTAAGCCAGTCTCAAACAATCAAAGGTTGAATGTTCTCTCTGATATATGGAATATAATCCAAAATAAGGAAAAAAATAGATGAATGAGCAAAGGGGAAGGAACAGAAAGGAGGAATGGGATAGGGAGCATTTGTGGAATGAATCAGAACTAAATTTCTGATGTTTATATATGAACGTATCATAGTAAATCTCACCAACATGTATATCAACAAGTCACTAAATTAAAAAAAAAACTATTAGTAAATAATAAAAATATCAGGAGAATAGAGGAATAAGAACAGGGTGGGGGAAGGGAAATACTGAGGACTGAATTAGAATGAGTTATACTGCATGCTTTTGTAAAAAATGTCAATGTTTATCCCATTGTCAAGTATATATATAAAAATACAGGGGGTTGGGGCAAGAGAAAAGAAGGAGAACAGCTGGGGACTGAGTTAAAACAAGGTACATTACTTTTATAATTATGTCATTATAATTTCATGTCATATATATCTTAAAAAGAACCGGTAGAAACAAAAACAACTTTGAAAATAGATTACACTCAACAGATAAAATATTTTAAATTGAAACAAAAAATGGGTAATGTATCCCAACATACTAAGAAAGAACTAAATATAAATCCATCTGACTTTGTCATACATGCATCAATTAACTCATCTATCAAAAAGACTTAAGACTAGATAGGAAAACAAAATCAGATACATCCTCGATAGAAACATTGTATGCCATCTCCACCATAGTCAAATGGGGAAACCAACTGGAGAAAGAAATTGATGTGGGACCAACTCTACTCATCCGTCCATTCCAGACCAAATAGTAGATGTGTGCAATGACCCATCGGTGTTTTCTTGTCCAAATTGTCATTACTTTGCTAATGTCCATGTACCTAATGTCTGAAACTACTGCATGAAGAGGCACTCAGCTGTTCCTTATTCAATGATTTAAATGTAGGAACTGCAGTGACTTAATAGTAGAAGTTGTAATAGAAGGCAAATTTTATGTGAACAAAAACAAGTATTTATCCACAAATATCATGTTAATAGTTTCCTATTTATTTGTTATATATATTCTAATATATGTTTCATATAAATTGATTTACATAAATTTTATAGTATTCTTTTTACATACCATTTAAATTACAAGTACATTCAGAGCCTATCAGGTACTACTTGCTGTGCTGGGGCTGATTGTACACTAGTAAATGAAACAGAAATAGTCCCTGCTGTTTTAGAGTTTCAATCTAGTGTGAGACACACCAATTTAAGAATGTTTTATTTTCCCTTAGGTTCCCTAGGAAGCAACCTGTAAGATGAAACTTATTACATCATAAATTTATTAAAGAGGATCGTTGAAATAAACACATGTAGAGAAAAGAAATGAAAACAGAATCAGGAGAAGGAAAAATCAAGTTGTGGTGGAAGCTCCATCACATTCTCAGGCAACTCATCAGGTAATTCCAGATAAAATTCTCTACCTCAAAGAGAGAAGAGATGGCCTTTATATAAATATATAAATTGCATTAGAAATTCTTCTAAGTACCATGATTTTGAAAATTTCTTTTGGCTTTATTAATGTTTGAAATTTGATCATTGAAAGGCAAAATAACTTGACATATTAGAAACAGAAGCTGATAAATAATATATAGATATTCACACATGATACAACTTGTAAGTTATATCAACAATATTTTCAAGTCTAGAAACAGCTTTTTCTTATTAGTTGAATATGGAGTTACAATTGAGGGGGAATCATTATCAAATAATCAAGAACAAATGTATATTTACATAATTAGCCAAGGCTGATGCCATATCATGGATACGCCCCACCTTGGGTTCCCCATAGAAAGTGCTTTTTAACTGACAGTGAAGGAATTACAGCGACATGCCTTCACATTGTCTATGGCTGATTTCATGTTACCACTGTCAGAGTGAAGTAAATGCAGCGGAAATTGACAGATCCAAAAGCTTAAAATATTTACTATCTAGTCCTTACTAGAAAATTGTACCAATGTTCCTGTTTATTTTAGTGCAATTACTGAGGTTTGACTAATTCATAAAAATGTTGTTAAAACCATTGCCAATTCAAATATAAAGTAAGACAATGTATGTTCATATCAATCATAAGTAATCTCTGTCAACATCTTGTAATATTTTAAGGTTTATTTTCTATGTAATATATGTAGCAAATATCATCCTATCAATCAGCAAATATTTATTGGGTGTTTACTATGTATCAGGAAATTTTCTAAGGCTTGTACAACAATACACAAATTTTTAAAAATTGATTTACCTAAAAGTTTAAGACAATTAACTCCTCTTAGTGCACAGGCAATAATGTAAAGCCTATCAAGGACAAGTATCTCAATATTAAAATAATAGGTATCTTTTTAAAAAAATGATCCTTATGGATACAACAAAACATTGTTTAGCATATCTGAAGCCTCACTTTGTAATAAGCCAGATACCAAAAAGAGAGACAAATAAATATGCATGTACTGTATAATTGATTCAAAGATTGCTTCTGGGAAAGGGACTAATAAGGAAGGAGAAAGAGATCCAAGGGAGAGGGGAAGGAAAGGAGGACAAGGAAGGGTAGTAAAGAGGTTGTGTGTGATTAGAGCATGGTATATGCATCTATGGAAATGTCATGTAAAGCCCATTAATTTGTACAATTAAAATAAGTTCTTATTTACAGTATACTTTTAAAGTTTGCTTCAATATCAGGCTCTAAATTGTTTACTCCTATACTGAAGGCTGAGGCTTATTAGCTCAAAACCCCACAGAAAATTCAAGCACTGATACCCAAGCATTTAAAAACAGCCCCAAAGAGGTTTTGCTTGTTTTGGCATAAACCATGAAACCTCATCGCAAGTCTGCTAGGTATTCCTAGTCCCTAGGACCAAAAGTGTCCAAGCTGTTGCTGTTTTTCAGAGCTCTTTGACTTAGACTCCCTGCTATGGTGCCAAATTATATCATCTAGACACTGAAGTGTCCCCTCAGATGCCTGCTCCCCTGGAGTTCCCTTACTCTACTTCCCTTCTCAATAGTATCCTCTGGACAGACCCACTGCAAGCAAATCTTGCAGTTATCACCCAATGAAGCTTACTTGTACTAACTCCACTTGGTGCTTACCTTTTTCTTTGCTCAGCCATCAAGTCCCTCAAACCTCCTACAGTATGCAATGTAAACATAGTACCCTTATACATATGAAATGGTATATCATTTTATTTGAATATACTTGAATTCAAAACTCATAAAATAGTATATATTGATCAGCTTCAGCTTGGAGATATATATATATATATATATATATATATATATATATATATATATATAAAACATGTAGAGCAACTCACACAACACAGCTTTTTCTTCACTGAGAAAATTATGAAAATAGTTTCATTCTTTCCTTGTATATATTTTTCCTTTTCCTATTTCCTTTATTAACATAGGGTATGTGAAAGAATAATGACTTTTTTCATGAATTACTTTAAAAATATGGTTGGAGAATTCCTCATCATTGCTTATGTTCTTGCTTAAGATACTATATAGATAATACTGATTTTTAAAGGTAGATATTTTTATATATTACCCTTTGGGAAAATATTTACTGAACAATTTATTATATAATAGGATGACCCTGTAGATTTCCATTCATTTCTCAGTTGGTACACTGACTTCTGTCTTTGGCTTCCTGGCTGTACTATTTTTACCATTATCAGTGTTCTCTGCTAGGCAGACTCTTTTATGTATGATGATAAACAGGAGAACATTTTACTCTACACCCTATGACAGAATAAAAATTTTCTTATAAAGTGTCAGAAAAAAATAGACTTTCCACTGAAGTCATAACATTTCTGATCATGAGATTATGCTCAGCAATGCTTTTGATTTTCATATACAACATTTAGTACATTCTAAATTATGTGTAATAATTGTAACAGATATAAAAATGTATTAGATCATCTTTCAATATGTGGTAAACACCATACAAGTTGTTTTTGTTTGCTTCAATCTGTTATATTACCCATCATATTTAAATAGTTCTAGCAATATATGCTCAGGACAATGCATAATAATTATTGAAAAAATAGTATCAATACTTTGTCATTATGTAAAAGAAAATAATTTTTAAAATGTACTACTTAAATTATTACATCATTCATTTTACTTAAGTCAGGAAAATCATCAAATAAGAGGTAATTTCTGCCTAATTACATTCCAAAAAATTCAATGAACACCTACTCTAAATCTGAGACTGCTGTGTTCACAGTGGTGAATAGGTTAGAAATATTATTTGGCAAATGAAATATTTTAAAAAAGCACCACAAATTGCAATTAGTGGTGTAGGAATAGAGAGCATCTTAGAACAGGTGGAAGGGCAACTAAGTGGACATTTGATCAGAGATAAGAAGATGAAAGCTATGTAAAAATTTGGTCAAATAGCATCCTAGGTGAAGAAACTCTGGCTTAAATAAGGTACAGTGCATTAGAAAGGTAGCTGTTTCTTCCATAACCCTATGATTTGTGGTCTAGACTCAGTGTGTGGTTCTATCAGCTTATAGTAACAGACTTTCAAAGTTGTTTCAGTCTTTAATATTTCACGACTAGTGTGGAGGGCAAAACAGAGGGCACAAGACAGCGGTCTTTATGAAATGATAGGCATGAAGGTGACATATATTATCTCTGTCCACATTATACTGGCCTGAATTTGGCCATAACTCATTAAAAAGATTAAAAATGCAGCTCACAACTGCCAGGCATATTGCTATCCACAGTTCAGGTGGTTATATTGTAGGAAGGAAGAAGAGAAGTATGGATACTGAGATACTGTTATCAGTCTCTGCACAGGCCCCATGTTGAATACAAACTTGCATTGTTATGGTATATGAAATAGACCAGAGGAGTTGAGCAGTCAATATTAAAAGAAAAGTTAAGATTGGTGAGTTGGAAAGAGTATAAATAATTTAGAGCCAAGTAGTGTATGATAAGAAACATGAGTTTTATTCAAAGGCAAAACACAAGTAATTGAAGCTTTAAGCACAAGAGGGACAGATGTCATTTATCATTTAAAAAATGCCAAGTTAGCTTTGCCATAGGGAATAGAATACTGTTGTGAATGAATGAATGGATGGTGAATGAATGAATGGATGAATGAATGAATAACAGTTATAAGGGTCAGCCAGACTTCCAGAACAGAGATGACAATTGTGACCATGAGAATTTCTATGATTGGGTTTCCTTTTGGAGATGGGGTTGAGGGTTTTTCCAAAAGAATTGGACATAGAGAATGGTGGCCAGGAAAGGAATTGAAAAGGCCACATTTGATTTTGTTGTGAGAAAAGAGATGCAAGAGATATAGTAATGGCACTTGCTGAGATGGAGAATATTGTCAATAAAACTGTTTTACTGAAGCATGACCATGGAGAGGAAATTGTTTTGTTTTGAGCATGTTGAGTTTAGAATTTCTATTAGAAATGCAAATATAATTATCAATAACAGTTGTTTAAATGGATTTAGAGTCCATATGTCAAACAAGGAGGAGTCAATAAAATAAACAAAGACGGAATACTTGTAAGGAGAAATTCCAGAAAATATTGCAGTTCCAGAAATGGAGAAATGCCAATGTGGATACTGTTAAATCATTAATCAAAACCACTGCTTATCTAAAAGATTTCAAATCAGCATCCTATAGTGATAAAACCACATCAATGTTTATAGCAGCACAATTTACAATAGTCAAGATATGGAGCTAACCTAGGTACACTTCAATTAGTAAATGGATAAAGAAAATCTTATATATTTGCACAATGGAGTATTACTCACCAATAAAGAAGAACAACTTTATGACATTTGCTGATAAATGGATGGAACTGAATACTGTCACACTAAGTGAAATAAGCTAGTCTCAAATAGTAAGGTTGAATGTTTTCTCTGATATGCAGAGTCTAATCCAAAATAAGGAGAAAATAAGAGAGTAGACAAAGGGGAAAGAAAGAGAGGGAAGAGGGATAGGATAGGGAAAGTTTTTGGAATGAATTAAATCTAACTTTCTTATGTACGTATATGAGTATACCACAGTGAATTTTACCATCATTTACATAAACAAGACACTAATTTCAAAACAATTAAAAAAACCAAACTTAGTAAATCACAGATCAGTAGAAGGGGGAGAACAGAGGACGGGAAGAAGGGAATGGGAGGGGAAATACTGGACACTAAAGTAGAAAAAGTTATATCCCATGCTTTTATAATTATGTCATTGCATACTCTATCATTATGTACAACAAAAAGAATCAATAAAAATGCAAATTAAAATAAGTTTAGAGTTATTAGAAGGCAAATATATTAAGTCAGGTTTCCTGGAAACAGGCACTAAGACCCTAAGATGTGTATGCAGGATTTCATATAACCACTCTGGAAAGCAGTATGGAAACTTCTCAAAAATTAGGGCATAAAAATATTTTCCCTGATCATTCTTATCTCTTATTAACATATCCCTTGTCTCCTTCTGTGTTTTCCCTTTAGAACATCCCCCATTTTATGTCCCTTAACATTTTTCATATTTCCCAAATTTTTCTTTCTGAATATCAACCTGCTTATTTCATTTAATTCTGTATTCCATTTAGGCTAATCACTCATGCTTAATATATTTAATGTATATATGATTTTTAATATTTATTTTTGATTATTTTAGCATAAAGTAGGTTTTCATTAAATATTTAGTTTTTAATTACTATAAATTTATGTTACATTAAAATGCATTTAATCATTTTCTTTACAATTTATCTTTTGTTAAATTGTTATTTTGTGATATTCAAAATTTTTAATATAAACAATTTTGTGAAGCTGTTTTTAAGTTTATTTCTTCTTTTCAAATTTTGCACATAGAAGTTTGCTTATTTGCTTCATGCATTGTGATTTTAAAATTATGTTCCTCAGAACTTTACTTAGAAATATGGTAGGCTATTAATTATTCTTTATTTCTTCCAGTGAGATTCAAAATGCAAATATCATCACTGTCCACCACTGATAGCACATTTTTAATTTTCTATTATTTACTAGCTGAAGCTGGTAAAAATTTTTTTCCATCAAGGTTCTCTAATCCAGTACCCATTAGGTTCCCATTCTCCCACTGGTTCCTTGAAATTGGCATAAGACTCCACCTACATTTCAAGGTTTCTTCCCTTATGTGGATATTTTTCATTTAATCTTCCATTACTTACTTTCTTTTTCTTTTCTATGTGAGGGGAATCCACAGCTTTTAACTTTTATCCTTTATAGGATGTAATTTTAATTCAAACTTTAAGCTACAAAGACCCAGCAAAATACATCACAGGAAATACTGACCTTAGTGCTCATAATCATTTTTTATTTCAGAGTTCTGGAGATATTTTCTACATGGGAAAATATCTATGACTAAATCCAATGTATCCATTTTAAATCTTTACTCCAAAAAGTTTAGGTATACTTTATTAGGATTTATATCCATAAATTTTGTTCCCCATACTAGGAAATCTTAATTTCTTACCATATTCTATTGTTTTTCAGTTGATCTACATTTAATATTTATTGTATGATCTATATTTAATAGGTTTTGTATGATCTTTTCATGTCGTTTCTTAGTAAGCACCCTTCCTTGAGCATGCTGATCAGTGGACACTTAAACGCCATGATTTCCAAAAGAAGTCTCCCTGCGTTTTCTTCTCTTCTTTATGCAGTCTGTCATACATCTCCACTCTGTTCTTTGGCACTGCAAAAGAGCTTTTGTTTACCTTACCATGTATTCAGACTATACCTACCTCATTTCCATGAAGAGTGAATTCTGAGTATGCACAACAGAGACAAGCGTTAAGTCTTTAAGTAAAATCCAGACTGATTTGAACAAACACAACAATGTTGTAAAAAAGGTCTTTTCTGCTCCCTCTGGAATCTGCAAAAGGGTATCCAAGCTACTATTCTGACCATCTTTGAATCTAGGAGCAAGCACAGGTGAATCAAGGGTAAGCAAAATCACTACATAGCTTTCCTGCTATTTTCAAGTTGTCTTTTTATTGATTTTGTGTTCACTTCATTATTACAAACCTTTGGCCACTTTCTAGAATTCTGTTTTGTTTTGTTTTTTTCTGACAGATTTTGCTTGCTCTTCAATATTTTCCTGGAAGAACAGGAATTTGGAGCTTACTATTGACCATTGTGCAGCCCTAAATAGTTTATCTTTCTAATTCAGGAAACAAAGAATTATTTTTGCCTGCATCAATTAAAACTAGCAGGGTTAATGCATTTTCCACCTGCCACAGCAATTTTCTCAACACTTTTTCAAGCACTACCAACTGATTGCTCACTATTTTTCTGGTCTTTGTAAATTCCTGTTTAGCTTAGTTTTGTTTTGCTTTGCTTTTTAGAACCTGCCATAGCCTAGCCCCAAAGACAATTTCACACATTTTGTATTTTACTTATGGCAGCACCCTAATTATGGTACCTTTTTTTTCCTTTTAGTATTTTCTATATAACAAATGACCCCAAAAATTAAGAACTTGAAAGAACATTTGCCTAGTGACAATGCCCTGGGATGACAGCTTGGGTTGGACACAGATACAGAGATCTTTGGTCTCAGCTTTGCTCCCCTATAATAACTGAAATATCAGTGGGCATAAATGATAGCAGGAGAAGGAGGAATTGATCTTTAATAGTTTCTTATTCTTATAGGTTTTTAAGGGTTTGAAGACGTGGCTGGTGTGTTCCTAGAGTATGATAAATTCCAAGTCTACTTTGATTCTGAGTTTGCAACTAATGCAATGCCACTCTCATTCTTTTTAAAGTTAAAAAATATTCATTTGGCATTTAAATACTGCATAGTTAAGGCATACACCGTAATGATTTGCTATTTGTATGCATTTTTAGTGAGTATCACAATGAAATTAACATATTCATCACCTTCCATGCTGTACCACTAGGTAACTAGACTTGTTTGTATACTTAAGCAAAATCTCCCAATTCTGCCCTCAGCTCCCAGATGTATTTATTCTATGTTTCCATTAATTAATTTTAGATGCTATATGTTACCAACTCATTACCTTAATTTCTTTAGTTTGGTAGCTAAAACTCCTTAATTATTCATTTTAGGAACTTTTTTTGAGACAGTGTCATAGTCTCAATATTTCATGTTATTATACATGAATAGAAATGATATATAGTCTACCTAAATTTAAAACTCTAATGTAGTCTTAAGATCTTGAAATCTGTTTCTATTAACATGTTATTCTGCAAAAATTTCCTTTGCTCTATTATTAAGAGTAATAGGAATAGTAACCTCATCATTGCTTTTGCAGCTTTCTCCCTTCACATTATATATATATATATATATATATATATATATATATATATATAGCCTTATTATGTAAGTATGGGGTTATTTCATTGGTTTAATAATTTTCTTGAGTTTGTGAAATTTTATGTGCATGTATATATTTGGACATCACTTTCATGAATAATGACCCAATGAATTTGAATTTAAAAACTAATTATTATTGAAGATTTTGAAGCTTTGATATAGAATATAATATCTTCTACTCCTACTCAAGATGATTTTTCTAACAATGCTAGTTTTTTAAAATATTAAGTGAATGGACACAGTAAACATTCATGAATATTAGGGCACATTCTATGCTTTAGTTATACCCATAGGGATTTGAATAAAACTTACTAAAATGTATTAAAATTGTATTGTTAGCCATTGTTTTCTGCTTGTCCACTGCAATAGTCTTAGGATACATTATATCATAATAATTAGTTATGTATAAAAATGAGGTCTAAAAGTCATGTCTCTATTCCATCAACTCTTAGTAAAAAAAGCAAGTGTTAGAGTCTTTTATTAGGGTAAAATGTTTATGGTTCACACATTTTGCTGGTTTAAATACAATGTAAATAGAAAATACAAATCAAAATGAATCATTAATTGTTTACTTTTCATTTATGAATCTTCTCTCAACGAATAAATTTACTCAATTTAATCAACATTCAATGGAATTTTATATGTAAGAATGAACTATATTTTATGTGAAGAAGTCTATCTGGAATGTGTGTGGATTGTTGTACTTTATTTATCTTTTTTCTTTTTTTTAAGAGAGAAGGCCAGTGTGAGAGAGACATAGAAAGAATCAATTTTTATTGAGTTTTCAAATGGCTTTCATTGCTCTGACACCTAGTTGTGTATGTGGGTGCTGCGGTTTGAACCCATGTACTCATGCATGCTGGGTAAGAACCATATCCATTGAGCCACCGCTCCAGTCCCTTGTTTTCTTAAATAAACATAAAGCCTGAGGTAAAATAATGTTTAATTATTGCTTGAAATTAATTTCCCATCAAGTGAATACACTGAAAATATTGATAAGTAATAGAGAAATGAAATGGCATAACTACTTAATCATTTTCGGGCTGGAGTGGTGGCTCGGTGGTTACGGCACTTGCCCAGCATGCGCAAGTACACGGGTTCAAACCCCAGCACCCATGTACACAACTAAGTGTCAGAACAATGAAAGCCTTGTGAAAAACTCAATAAAAATTGATTCTGTCCCTTTCTATATGTGCTTCTCTCTTTAAAAAACAACAAAAAAAGTTAATAATTTTCCAAGTAGTTTTTTCCTCCTGGTATTCCTTTTATCAAAAGTTTATGTGGTTATGATAATGTGATAGTTTATATTTTGTATCTTGCTCTTTCTTATGAAGTATTGTAATTGAAGCTGTTTTAAAATGATATAAGCAAATACAAAAAAATTTTATCAGCTGTATAATATTTATCCAATTGTTGCTCCATATTTTAGCTTGCATTTATAAGATGTAATTAGTATTAATGATATAGGCATTCCATAACTTTTTTTTTTAAACAGAGCTGGACAGTGAGAAAGAATCAATTTTATTTAGTTTTTCATGTGGCTTTCATTGCTCCTGCACTTCATCGCTTATGTGGTGTTGGGATACGAACCCAAATCTTCATGCACTCCAATCAAGTGCAGTAATCACTAAGCCACTTCTGAGACACTGTTCCAGTTCCAGCATTCTATAATGTAATTTTAAATGATAATATTATTGTATCTGACTTCCACTTAGCCCTATCTTTCGCACACTCCTTTGTATAGTTCCTCCAGAGGATTACAAAAATATAAGTCTCTGTTGGATATCTGACCATGACTCACTTCTGATAAAGATTCCCAGAGTAAAAGTATAAGAAATTTATCTTACCAATCTTTTCTATTTCCCCATATTTGATTAGTACATTATATTTGTTCACAATGATTTATTGTCAGATATTCATATATGCACACAATTTAGCGATATGATTTGGTAAACATCAACTCAGCCCTTCCCCTTATCTCCTCTCCACCAATCCCTAGTACCTTACCCTACTTATCTCCCTTGGATTTTCTTGAGATATCAGTTTCACCCCCCCCCCCATGTCCTGTCTTTTTCTTTCTTATCTCTAGCTTCCACATATGAGAGAAAACATGACCTTTGACCTTCCAAGTTTATTTCACTTAAATAATGGTCTCAAGGTCCATCCATTTTCCTGAAAATGAAAATTTCATTTTTCTTTATGACCAAATAAAAATCCATTGTGTATATATACTACATTTACTTTATCCATTCATCTCTTATTGGGCACCTAGGCTGGTTCCATAGTTTGGCTCTTGTGAATTGTGCTGCTATAAACATGGAAAACTATATATATATATATATATATACATATATATATATATATATATATATAAAATGATGGTTGAAGTCTTTAGAATAAATGACAAGTAGTGGTATAGCTGGGTCTTATGGTGATTTCATGCCTAGTTTTTTGAAGAACTACTTTGATTTCCAAAGTGTTTGTAATAATTTTTAGTCCCACCAACAGATAATCACCAAATTTATGAAAAATATAATCAGCATTATTTATCCCTAACTTCTAAGGGTATGTTATGTTTTCTGAAGGATAAAAGTTTAACTTAGAAAAATACAGTTATGGGAGACAAATAAGTAAAAGTTATTGGCTCTTTCCCAAACACAGGTACCCAGACTAGTGGATAATTTGTGAGTTGTATCTGACATGTGGGTCCATTATCCTACCATCACTTGATGACATTCTATTATGATTACTGGTTAGTTTTTTATCTCATTCCCTAGTCACCTAATGATAAAATCACACAATTTAAACTTCACAAAATTCTACATAGGATATTAACTAATCACTAAGTATTCTGGTTCAAATTTCTCAGTGTAAAGAATTGCACAACTGTTTCCTTTTATTCCCCATGTTTCATGGTTCACTCTGGTCTGTACTATTTTGCAACTTGATCAATTTAAAGGTCATAGAAAAAATAGAAAAAAAAATAAGGTTTTTGAGTAGAAGCTTTCTCCAAAGACTAAATCTATGTTGCTCTTCATTGGTTGGTAGGCAGTGACATGCATTGTTTATGGAACAATGAAATACATTGATGAAATAAAATTACTTGCCTCATACACAGATTAAAAAAAAAACAAATACACAATACTTTTAAAAGTTTTCAAAGTATTAGCCAAAGGAATACCCATTTTAGTTTTCTTAGACCATGGTATATCCCATTTTAGTTTTATTAGACCATAATATCTGTGAATATAGCTCTAAATCCTCTAATCACATCTGCACTATCGATGTTCATCTCAATTTTTCAACTTCCTGTCAGTTTTGAAAAACATGGATATCAATTCTGCCTTGATATCAGACTAGTTATGTAATACTCATTCAATCAATCCTCTAACTCTCCTAAACAACTAGAAGTTTAATAAGATAGAAGTTTATGATTTGTAACAATTTTTCCAAGTTTCTCTCATTTTGAGAAAATGCAATGTTTAAACCAAAGTAATTGTGTCTCCTTACGAATATTGAGCAAAACATCATATAATCAAATATGTAGTTATCATGGTGATATATTTTTTTAAGTTTTATTTCCATGTGCATTGTTTCCTCTGGAGTACTTTTCCATTTCTTAAAAAAAAAAAATAAAAGATTTCCAAGCATGATTTCCATTAGACTCCCACAAACCTCATAATTATGACAGTTTTAGAACGTGGTGCTAAAACATGCCTTCATGGTTTAACAAAGCATTATCTTTTCAAATGTCAAAAACTTGCTAAAGGGGCTGGAGCGGTGGCTCAGCGGTTTCGGTGCTTGCCTGGCAAGCATGAGGACCCGGGTTCAAACCCCAGCACCACGTACACAACTAAGTGTTGGAGCAACTAAGGCCATGTGGAAAACTAAATAAAGTTGTTTCTCTCTTTCTCTGTCTCTCTCACTGTTCCTCTCTCTTTAAAAAAAAAAAAAAGAATTAAAAAATAAACTTGCTAAAATTTCTGAAAGCTGTTTAGACACCCTTGAGCATGGCTACTTTTAGATACAACCAGCATTGAAATAAGTCAGTGCAAATAGTGTTCTCTGAAAATGCTTTATACCTCTTAATTGGAAACAAGTTAAATAGCTTTTTCACTTCTTCAGCATTACCTCAACGATTCAAAGGAAATACTAATTATTTTTAGTGAGTTTAGACCAGTTCATAGTACTTGTAAACAAAAGTGAGACTAGCAACCAGTTAATGTTTTTGAAGAATAGCTTAACATATATAGAACTTTGCTAATCCATGAAACTAGGGCAGGCTTATCTTCAAATATCTCTTATTTTAAAATTCTCATCATTCTACTCTTGAACAGTAGAATCATTTATGAATTTTGACCTACATTAAAAAACTATAGCTTATCTCTTCATAATATACAGACATTTGTAAATGGTTTTCAATGAGGGCAAAACGAATACATAGAATACGATTTACCCACCTGGCAATGTTTATTCAAATATCAAATGGCTTGATTTAATTTCATGAATATATTGAAAGGATATTTCCAAGTAATGAAATCAGAAGAATTGAATGTGTAATCAAGAATTCATTTATGTTTTGTAAATGAATTCTTCTCATGTAAGTTTAAGAATAGAAGAGCTTTGATACCACATTCTTGCTTTGAGATGAAAAATGAGCACATTGAATATTCAAATCTAATTTTCTATATCCTAAACAATAAAAGATACATTTGAAACATAGATAATTGTATGTGGCAGAAATATATGTTTTTCTTAAATCCCCGTATGGAATCCATATTTTCTGTTTCAAAATTTTTAGACAGGCAATAATAAAATGGCTCAAGGGAAATGACAATTATACTAGATGTTTCAATATCATAGATCTTTTTGATCAAGTAAAGGAAGGTAAACAGAAAACTATAATTTCCACTCTAATTTTATTATTTTACTATTACTAGATTGTTGGTTTACTAGTCTTTTGTAAAATAGCATGCTAGAATATTCTAAGAAAGACCATATAATTTCGAAGTACATGATTTTTATAATATACTTATCTACTATATAGCCATGGGAATATAATATAAAATACTTAGGCATATGCTTGTCATATTTACTCTATCTTATTTCCTACTTTATTTTTATTTTAGTTTTTTCCTTGTTTTTTAATGCAGCCCCTTGTGGTTTTTCTGTAACACCTCTCTCAACTACCATTATCTTTGACTTTGTGACCTGACTGTTTTTAATCATGTAACACTTGATTTAAAAAAAATTGTTTCACATAATTAAGAATATCTCATATAAGTCATTATACAAAAGTAAAGTGATATTCAAAATTTTGGAAGACTCACAATAAGGGGTATATCACAGTGTATATTGCACTTTAAAATTCTCCAAAATATATACATTTACCCAAAATGCTTCCCACAGCTCATAGCTAAAAACAAAAAGTCCATCTGTTCTTTCTTCTTTTACATAATCTCAATCCACCTCCATTCCTCTCCTTTATCATAAGGTATTATTTTTTTTCTTCTCTGGATATTCAGAAGTCAGTAATTCTTACTTTTTAGCACATTCTAGGAGCATAAATCACATCGAGTGACATCTGGACCCTACATTAATGAATAAGAGTAGAAGTTCAACCAAGTTAACTTTTTTCCTTATTTCCTGAATATGAGATGTGAGCTAAATTATACTGAAAGAGCATAGTAGAAATAAAATAACAGAACTGAAAATGATTCCCATGCATGTATCAGTTTGTTGTGATGAACTCAACTATATAAAACTATAAAGCTTCAATAATAAATAATAAAAATAAAATAACACAAATATCAAGGGACATCTTCCTGCCTAGGGTTTTGGTAACCATCTAGTCTTCAGAGAAAAAGCGATTTTCTTTTCTGAACCACATATGATTATATCAGCTCCCTTTATTGTTTTTAAGGAGGATCATTGAATAATCATTTCTTATGAAGAGGCATTCAAATGAGGACAAAGGAGCAATATTGTCCTTTCTGACCATCTTTTAAGTCTTTACTTAATTACTAAAAATCCTTAATTTACATTTCCAGTTTCATGGTTCTATTTAAAATATCAACCAGAGGGTGTTCTGCTATCTTTGGTTCCTTTGGAATTAAAGTTATTTATTTATTTAATCCCCAGTACTACATACGCAACTAGATGGAGGACAAACAAAAACCTGATGAAAAATTTAAAATAATGGAAAGTTCAAATCATTTTTCATTTTTGCCACGCTATGGTAAATTCTTTTTTTACCAACTGGTATTTACAAGTGGTATATAACTATTGAATAAATTTCTAATTACCTAGTGAATTAGAGAGGTTGACCACCTTACCACATTTTCTTGGATATCTGCATTTACTCCTTTGTGGATTCTTCTAAATAGTGAAAAATGTATTTTCCAAATAAAATAATATTTTCTTTGAATATAATTTGATTAAACTCTACTAATTCTGTAATCTGAATGAATTATGATATAATGACACAAATTTATTCCTTTTACTTCTCCAATTACCAGGAGTTTCTAAATATGCATTAAGAACATTAGTATTTTTATATAGAACATTTTCTGTTATTTTCATCAGATAATTTTAACAGTATGCTATGAAATTGATAAATCAGATAAAATTATACCACAGAAGATTATAATTGGTTTTCCAGGTTATATTTTTTTCTCTTATGCAGATTATGAATAAATATTGTGAAACTGTCAGTGATACCCATATTTCTAAGCTGGGTTACAAGAAGTGAAAAGTTGTGGTAGTTCTTGGATTAAACACTGCCATATTGGCTAAATCATATTGTGTGCATGTATACTATGTAATAATGAATTTCACTATTATGTATGTCTATACTGCACCAATAATATTTAGAAAAAGAAAAAAATTAAATATTATCTATTTTTCTGCAATTTTAAGGAAGTTGACCTCAGAAGACTTCATGAAAGCTTCCCTCCTCCAAAAAAATGACAAAAAAAAAAATTTCTTGCTATCTCTTCTACAAGATTTCTAAGGATATAAACTGCTTTCAGCCAACCTTATAAGTAAAATAACCTAACAAAAATATATCAAGAGAGAATGAATAGTATACATTTCTATAGGATGGGGTTTTTAAAAGGCATATTCAATTCAAATAAAAATCTCCCTAAAACAGTAAATGATGGCAGATGTTTCTCTCATTGATTGCCACACTGGTCATTTGGAGTGGGTAAAGAGCCAACAGACAATCCTGAGAGGGCTTTAAATCTGTTCCCTGCGTATCATTCATGCTCTAGAATTACTAGCATTGCAACATCACATCTGAAAACTGAAACAAAATATTTTTTAAAAAAATACTTCAAAATCAAAATATTTTGATTTATTTTCTGAGAGAAGAGATCATTGCTTCTTGATTATGCAGATGTTAAGCTTGAGCTGCCTGATTAGTCATAGAGCGTGATGCTTCCTCCTCAGTGTCTAGAAGTTTTTTGTCATTGCACTCACTCTGACAGCTGAGCTGAACTTCATCCTGGACAAGAACAAGAAAATTCCATCCTGCAAATTTCTGGAGTTCCATTTCTCCCTTTCTTAATTGCAAAATGAGATATTGTTTGTTCTATTTAATGAAGAACTCACTGATTGGGAATCAGCAATAGGAAGCGATCTACGTTGATGAGCTCTCAGAATGAGAGCTTAGCCTATGAAATTGCAAGCATTTCAAATTCTTAGATGCAGACACAGTAGGGCTTCTAGGGGAAGTCAGGAGCAGTCATTTCATAAATGTCTGTAATTTCTTGCCAGGTGTAGTTTTACCCACCTGTAATTCCAGCAATTTGGGAGGCTGAGGCAGTAGGATTGCTAGTTCAAAACCAGCCTCAGCAATTTAGGCCCATACCAACTCAGCAAGACCCTGTCTCAAAAGAGCTCAGTGGTTAAGAAATCCTGGGTTCAATCCATGGTTAAAAAAAATAGAAAAAAAATCTGTCATTTTTCTGTGCATATTTCATTCATATTTTAATATCGAATGTATAATTTACCTTCCATGTCCTTATTGGTCATCTGATAATTTGGTGAAACCTATTACCAGACTACCACGTTGGTTTATCCACTTCTAGATTTTTGTTCAAAGAGAATCAACATTTACTGTTTTTCAAGGTTTTCTTTTTTTTATTAAGGAATTTGTTGAACAAACAAGCTTTTAACAAAATAATATATAAATTCTGAAAATTAGATTTACCCCCAAAAGCCACCCCCCAATTACCCACTCTTATCCCTCCCCCCGCTCCTTCCCAATACATCTTTAAATAAGAATAATCTGGACTTACCTTGAGATTGTAAAAGGAGAAATTATCAATTCTTCATACTATTTTCAAATACTAGTAAAATAGTGTTTTTCACAAAACTTCATGAATTTTTCCTGAAGTTAATATAGAAACATGAAGCTATTTCTTACCACTATAAGAAAAAACTTCTTGCATCCATAATTATTCCTGATTGAGTTGTTTAGCAGTCATCTATATATTAAAATATCATCAAATCTCTCATGAATTTCTAACTCACAGTAAATAAATACTTTTCATTTAACTGTTTGTTTACGCAATACATATTTATGAAATGTCACCTTTGTTCCAGGTACAGGTACAGAACTATCACAGGAAAAAGCACAGTGTCTTGTTCAATAGATAAGAGAGAAATTAAAAAAACGATTTCTGAAAAGTACCAGATGAAATGCTTTACTTAGTTGGGAAAACTATTGAAACTCCTTGGAATAAGGCATTGACTGTGATCTTTAAAGGTAAGAAAGGGAGATGGGTTTAGAATACTGAGCTGAACACATACACTAAGAATGAAAGTATGAGAATCGTAGCTTACAAAAGGAATCCACTCTGTAGTGAATAGTATCATAATTATAAATCGAAACACATGAAGAAGAAAAGGGAAGAGGGGAATTAATCAGATATTAATAAAATTCTATGGGAAAAAGTTATATAAGAACAGAATTATAATAATATCAATAAAAATGAAAAACAGGAACATATTTTTATAACCAATGAAATCATTGAAATGATTAGTGTAATAGATTTGTATATAATATACAACAGATGACTCTCCAAATTATTTCCAAAATATTAACAGTATGAAGGGAAGCAAGTTTTGGTAAAGATGAAGAATTTCAATTTATACAAGTTGTCACATCTTAAAAATGGAGTGTAGGAAATAGGGTAACTATATTCCAAATTGTTCTGTCCTTGTCTTTTTCCTTTAGTGCTGATATCTGTAAATTGCTTCTAATCAGGTAGTTTTACAGACTTAACAGGAAGCAAGTAACCCAAAATGACAAAGAAAAATGGGACAGTACCGTTTGTTGAGCTATGTTATATGAGTCTTGCCGTTCAGGAAAACCCTCCTTTGATAAACTGCTGAATGTGGTATTCCTAGTGCAAAAATTGATTTTTCTTTTCTAGCAAGGGAATCTAGTAACACTCCTTATTCCATTTGTTTAAACTGAAATAGATTTTTATTTAATGAATGACACTTTATGTTCTGTCCAATTTCAATCCAGAACTATTTTAAATATCATATTGTAATGATTTTAATTCATAAATTTAGCAAAATGAAGCAACTATAGTACTATTTATCAAACAAATATGATAATGAAATTAATGTTGAAGACCTTTGAGATTCTATGAAGTCAGCAACTTTTTATTTACTTGTGCTGTAGTTTGCATCTTGGATGCCCCCCCAAAGGCCCATGCCCTAAAGATTTGATGTCCAGGGTGGCACTACTGGGAGGTGGTGGAATTTTTAGTGGTAGAGCCCAGTACAGATCTCTAGGTCATTGGCCGTTGAAGAGAATTGTGGGATCCCAGATCCATATTCACTTCCTTTTATAACTAGGCCACAAGGTGAACAGTTTTATTGTGTCGTGTTCTCCTACTATCATGAGCTACTTCACCATAGGCTCAAAGCTAAAAGTCCAACCAAACATGGAATGCAACCTCCAAAACTGAGCCAAAATCAAACTTTCTCTTTGTAAGTTAATGATCTCAGGTATTTATGTTTGTAGTGATTGAAAGTTGACTGTTAACATACAAAAAAAGAAAATCAGTTTCGGTAAAGGAAGATTTTACAAGTACATGAAATGTGATTTAGAAATTCCCATGAAATCAACAGAGTACAATGAATAACAAATTTACATGTGTGAGTGTATGTGCATGAGTGAATCCAGTAACTGTAAGATGTGTCTGTACAGTTCCTCTCATGGAGCTGCAAGCCATTACTTTCTATGTATTTCTAATGTCTCTATCTTTTCATGTATATTTGTATATGTATACTGTTGGGGTTTTTAGCCTCTCCTGTTCCCCCTGACCTGCAGTGGAGAAGGAGAGAAGCATGCCCCAACTAAGGCGGCCAAGAGAGGCAAGGGTCAGCTGAACACCCGTTCCCAGCCCTTCCTAAGGAGGACACTCAGACGCGTCAGGGAGACCAGTCGCAGCAGGAACTCGTTTATTGAGGAAGTGCATGCGGTTATAAAGAGTATGGGGAACAATGAAAGGAAATGTCAGCAAGGGGTGGAGAGCTCATGCAGGTAGCAGTTCCATATGCAGCAATCTGGACCAGGAGCTGTTCACGAGGGGGGAAAGTATATTTAACCTATCCCATCAGGCGGTCCGAAGAGGCATCACGACCTCAAGATTACGCCACTAGGTAGGGTGTCGGAAGCCATTTTGGTCACATGTGTCCTCAGGAGGCGGGTTTCAGCGAATGAGTTCCTCTTTCTGATGCAACACTCTCAATGCATTGCATTTCGAAGCCCAGCATTTCCCCCTTTTTGTTTTATCAGCAGATATTTGCCCTACTTGAGGGTGTGCCTGTCTTAGGTTGCACCCTCCTGGGGGTCTTACCCATCATTGATTACCACCCTAGCACTTCAGGCATTTTCACCTGCAGGGCTGACGGGCCCTTCAGTAGCGGGGGGTGCAGAGAGAGAGAGAGAGAGGTATCACCATAAACCCGCTCATCTTGGTAGGGCCCATGGCCAGATTCATA
>PVKS010034071.1:0-21232 GCA_004027875.1 Aplodontia rufa | reverse complement strand
GGAGTGGGAATACCTCCTCCCCCTCCTCTTCCTGGAGTTGGGATTCCCCCACCTCCTCCTTTGCTGGGTATAGGAATTCCACCTGCTCCAGCCCTTCCTCCCCCACTTCCTGGGACAGGAATTCCCCCACCTCCCCCACCCCCTCTGCTCCCTGGATCAGGGCTTCCACTTTCCCCACAAGTTGGGAGTAGCACTTTACCAACACCACAAGTATGTGGGTTTCTTCCTCCTCCATTGCCAACTGGCTTGTTCGGATTAGGGATGAATCAGGAGAGAGGGAGTAGGAAGCAACCAATAGAGCCTTGTCGGCCAATGAAGCCTCTTTACTGGACAAGGATTCAACTCCATAGTAAAAGGTAACATGAAAGCAAGCTCATCTTTGTGCAATTTCTCAATGCAAGGGGAGCATTGTACCGTAAAACTTTTGGGAAAAGTACAACTTAATGAAACTTATCTGTAGTCTTTTACACCATTATTTGGTGAAGCAATTTGTTATTTAAAATTGTAGACTTTTCTCCAGCAATATCAAAGAAGTAAAGCAAATGGCTTATATGTTATTGATGTGTGAGATGTACGAATGTCCATCTATATATAGTTATTGACATGCTTTTTAAGGCCATTTTTCTTTGCATATGTGCTCTGTTTCCTAGTGTAGGACTTGACTGCTACTCGTGCCTGATACAATGCTTATATACCTAATGAGACTGGGCAGAATGCAGAGATATTTGTAGCCTGGTTATTTCCTATGTGAGATTCTACTCTTTGATTTCATTATTTAAATTTCCTTTTCTTACCATTTAAAAATGGAAATCAAAACCATAAGCAAACTGAATCCTAAGTATGGTGTTTGCACCCTTTGAAAAACATAGCACTGCTTTACTATTCCATTTTGTTTGTAGCTGTCTTTCTTCCAAAACATTTTGTACAAAAATATACCCACACTCAAATAATTTAGCTTTAAAAAAATAACTTAGCTTTGAGAATTTCATGGCACTTATACACTTTCCACACAAGGTTAAGTCATAGAATCATAGTTGGGAATGATCATAAAATAGTACCTTTCAGCAATATGGTGGCAGATTGTTTGTCCATGTAGAGACCATGTCCTGGTTCCCCAGTCATGAAGAGACATTGCTGAGAGACTTGGGTGTGGAATGTGGGGGAGGGGCAAGAAAAACCATGTACTCAAAATGTCCCTGGCCTTCCTGTTCTAATGTACCTCAGGGCATAACTTTGTAGCTCAATCTCTGTGAAGGTGCCATGTTAGTTATATGTGCTGATGGATCATTTTAATCTGTGCTCCAAACTCATTTTCTTCACATATGTAATGTGAAGTTCTTTTCTTTTGTTGTTATTTTATTTTTGTAAAAATCATTAACCCTTTTCATGGTACTACATGAATCTGTAGTCATTGAGAAGCCAAATAACAATGGTCAATGGGAGGCAATCGGGAAAGTGAGAAAGCTTTCTTGGCAGTATATATTTTTAGTCCATGAGTAATCTGCCAGGCTGATGAGTCAAGTTGGCATTGTGAGATATCAAGGATTTCTTCCCTTCATATCCCATCTGAGAAGGGGTTTCCTTTTATATTTTTATATGGTGATTTCATAACAGAATTCCTAGAATTGAGTTCTCAGCAAAGGTTTCATTCTGTATGGATGGTATTTAAACTTTCTCATCAAGTTGATAAAATATTACTTTTTCTTTATCTCTCTCCTTCCTTTCCCTGATTCCTATTGTCTCCTCCCTCCCTGCCCTCCCTTCTTCTTTTCTGTTTGTACTCAACATGATGTAGTTCTGCTTGATCGCCCTTTCATTGTTCTTTTGCTTAACTGTAGAGACTCCAGTCCTTCACTTATTTGGGAAAAAATTGAAGAGCCATCGATAGATTGTCATGAATTTGAGGAACTGTTTTCTAAGACTGCTGTAAAGGAGAGAAAGAAACCTATTTCTGACACCATCTCAAAGACAAAGGCTAAACAAGTGAGTATTCTTGTGCTTTCTGAAATTGGACAGGGTTTCTGACAGAAGTGTGAAATTTCATTAGAAAAAACTTTGAAATGGTTTATGGACTGTATAAACTCATAGACCTTGGATAGATAGTAAACGTTAGAATTTTAGAATGTGGTTAAGACTAGCCCAGATAAAACAACAAATAATCAACTCCACTGAATAATAATGTTCTGATTCTTTCCTTTGTAATCTCATAATCCTTATTTCCAAAATCTCGGTCATTGCTTCTTTCCAGAATTAGTTGTCTAGAAATCAATTTTTACTTCATTTAAATCTACCTGAGTGCTCATATGGATCGAAAGAAAGGCAAGAGTGGGCAGAGAAAAATAAGCAAGGAAGAAAGAAGTCCATTCTGTAGTAATGTAATGTGCTTGGTATTTTGTTGCATTATAACTGAAGTGAATGCTATTCAAACTCAGCTGAACAGTCACACTGTAGTTGAAATTTAGAGGAAAATGTTATATCTACTTCTAACATCTTTTTCCACATTAGATTCTTTGACTTACTCCGTGACATGAGTTAGAAAAATAGAATAATGTATTTGGAAAAAAGCATTACCAAACAACTTTTTCAGTGGCTATATTCTTTGGACTTGATCATGATATGGTATTGTAAATTTATCCACGGTGGCATTCAGGAAGTTATAGTAAAATGCCATCATAATGAGCTCCAGATACTTGGAATTGCCCATCTTTTACCCTGAATTGCATCTGCATTTCTTAAATATTGGAGGAGGTAGGGAAATGTACAACGGAGGGAAGGGAATCACAAGCAGCTCAGTCTTGGGAGGGGAAGAGGGAGAGATGGGGCCAGTGTCCCCAGTGTTGTTCTGGCCCATTTTCCCTACATGAGTGCCTGCTAATGGAGTGATTCTTAGATGTTTGCCCTGACATGGAAGTTGAAACTAGACACATGATCCAGAGTTCTTTCTGTTGATAAATATATATATATATATATATATATATATATATATATATATATATATATATATATTTATTTATTTATTTCAGAATAGGGACCTTTTATTGGATGGACACTGTCAATTCCAGCCAGGAAAGTATTGA
This sequence comes from Aplodontia rufa, assembly GCA_004027875.1. NCBI lineage: Eukaryota > Metazoa > Chordata > Mammalia > Rodentia > Aplodontiidae > Aplodontia > Aplodontia rufa. The sequence goes on along the minus strand of PVKS010034071.1, from coordinate 18,155 downwards.
TTTGAATGGGACAGCCAGATCCCTGGGGTTCATGGCTGCGTGGGACAGGGTCATCCCAGATATTTCATTAATCTCAGAAGGATGCAAACCCAAATGTGATATGGTTGAAATTTTCAGAAATATTTATAGCATTACAGCTGGCTGCTGGTAACCTTAGGATGAGTGACTATAGTAAATTAGATAGTACCAGGCAAATTGTAAGTACTCAATAAACAGTTATGAAATTAGAAAATCAGCCAACTGAGGAAGGAGGACTTTATAAATATTGTTATTGACATGTCTAATAGATTGATTTTTCTTTGCATATGTGCTCTGTTTCCTAGTTGCAGGATTTGACTGCTACTCATGCTGGAATCCAACTGAAACAATGCTTATATAAACAAAGAGAAGGCAGATAACCAGAAATATTTGTAGCCCAGTTATTTTCCATATGAGAGTATACTCTTTGATTTCACTATTTAAATTTCCATATCTGATAAATAGCTGAAAACTATAAATCAAATCCAAAGGCTGTGCTAAGCAATGATTAAAAATCAGAAAGGCATTCATGTCATAATAAAAAATCCAAGGTAACAATGTTAAGGGGAATAAAGGTCAATGGAAAAAAATCACATTTTATCTGGCAGAGATACTTACTTTACTAATCTTTTCCATGGTATATTTGCATACAGTGCTCTGAGGCTAAGGCATCTTCTTATCTCTTCTCATGGACTATGTCAGAATTGGGAAAGCTGTCCAGGTAAGGAGTATGAGTGGAGAGTATAAACATAAAGGAGACTCAGGCAGCCAGATCTGTAACTTCACAAGTAAATGTATGTGGCATGGGCAGTCTGTTGTCCAGAGACTAAATGTTCAGAAAATAAAACATGTCCTCCCTACCTCTCAATATCCCTATTTTTTACCAATGGAATTCAGGGAAGGAAGATGACTCACATATTGCCTGAGACAATATGATTTCCTACTTTACTTGACATAGTCTTCAATTTTTAGCTTCCTGAAATATGGTAGAAACACATCTCATCAAAACTTAAAATATTTGGCAACAGATGGCCTCTTTGTATATAAATGGTGCATCATTTCAACAAAATCACCTGACTCTATCCAGACATTTCATAAATTGTGCGGAAGAGACTTTGCCAAAGTTTTAATTTGCACTTGGCGATGCTACTGTTGACCTTCAGATTCAAACAAGGATTATGAAACAATTTCCATCATGACTCCTGATAAAATTGTTCAGCAACTCCTTGGCCTGAGCCATGGTACTGATCTCTGCATTTCCACGTCTGTTTTTCGAGGGATAAAAGCTTTCCCCCCCCCTTCTGTATATTAGAGAAAAATCTGCTACAAAGTGATACATTACTGAAGAAATATAATTTTATACAACTTCACTGTATTTAGAAGAAAAATCTATTCATTTCATTTCCTTGAGACATTTAGAATTTTGTTTATGGAAAGTATATTTTCAGGATGCATGCAGTTAGTTCGCTTTTTATGGGAAATGTATACTGATTATATGTGTAGACATTTTGGTACCTCATGATTCATTTCCAGTAAAATTAATAGCCTTTAATGCTGTGGCATATGTTTATGGTGGTATTTCAAGCAATTCTTCTTATATACAATAGAGGCTGGAAGTTCTGTTTTTCTTTAAATATTTAAAAATAGCCAAATAATTTTTCTGTGATCTGTCTTCTTGAAAGTAAGACTGATCAAATGCACTAGTATTTAACGAGGTGCCTGTGCTGTTTTTACTGTCACAGCAGACATTTTCTGTGTGATAATAGAAGATTCTTGAGCCAGGCACATTGCCCTTTGCCATAAGGAGAAAGAAGGTTATTTTCTGGATACCCAGACTCATAGTAATGATGAATATTTTGGATTTCTAAATCCTCTTTCCTACAAGGAATTGAACACAAACCACTTTGTATTTTTCTCATGAAACATGTGTTTAAGTCTGTTGTGTGATGATTTCTTCATTCATACTTCTTTACTTTGTACTACTAGTCATAAGGAGATTAGCTAAGAAGCTATACAGTAGTTCTTCAGACTATATCAACCCTAGCTTTTAAGGAATAAAAAGCAAAATAGAAAAAGTAACCTTATATGATGCCTATATATGGTTTAAACCTTGACATGGTTATGTACTTGCCCATTTCTAAGAAATGCTCTGAAGTCTGTTAACTAGTCCACTCTCTATTGGCAGAGAAATTCATGATTATCAGTATGGATAATGACCATAAGTCACCTCAGGATCTTTCATGATCAGATGAAGATTAAATTAAATTTAACCTAAACTTTTGAGCAGGAAAAATCAGAGGGTTCACTTTAGAATGATTTTGGAAATGAGGTTTGCCTCAGAAAACATATATATTTTCTGGTTACTCCTATGTCCAATGAGATCACAAAGAACTATATTTTGGTAAACATAGAAGTAGAAATAGCAGTAACAGTAATGTGACAACAACAGTAAGAATCATGGAAACCATAAGTCATATTGTACTAGTTACTGTACTTAGCACTTTACTTCTCTTAACTTGTTTGGTCCTTATACTCCTATGAGACAGACATTGTTATCCTCTGTTCGTAGTACAGAAAACTGAAACATTAGTAGAATTCTGTTATGCTCCAGGGTGTATAAGGGGAAGAACTTGGGTTCTAATTCCAAACATCTGGTTTCAGAGCCTTTTTTGTTCCTAATGAAGTCATAAATGCAGATGTGAATTTTTTTATAAATATAGTTTTTATTATGTATAGAATATATACTTTTGAAAAATTTGAATTATATTGATTTTCATATATTTAAATAACTATAGATAGATTTGAAAAATGCATATGGATATATTTTGAAATTCTTTTCCATATTCTAACAGATTTTGACAAATATGTTTGCTGTGATACCACCAAACATGACATTTGCCTAGAAAAAATAAAAGTTTATCTGAATGATATGAGCTTCTATAAGCAGTAAAAGTGAGGGCCATTTGCTTATGTGGCATATAAATAGTGGTTAGAGGCAGAAAGCCAAAATTTACCCAAATTTTTCCAGACGTCAACAGATGATAACTTTTTGTTCACCCCATGACACAAAAGGAACCATCTCTGTAAAACATGTCTAAAATAAATAATGTCTAATCATGTTTGTAAGATCTGTAAAGGAACATGTTCCCCACAATGTAAATTTGCACACAGAAGTTAACAAGAGTGAATAAGAAGAATCTGTGTTATTTTAAAAATATGTAACTGATGTTTGGGTAACAATTTAATGCAAAACAAATGAATATCATTATGGATTTCTTTTGTTTCTTAGATTAAAATGTTCTGCCCAAAGATTTTGGGGAAAAGACATATTTATGATAAATTCATTGGGTTATGTTTTAGTCAGCTTTTTTGTTGCTGTGACTCAAGGACCTGACAAGACAATTCTAGGGGGGAACGCTTTATTTGGGGATTCACAGCTTCAGAGGTCTTAGTTCATCAAAACCGGCTCCATTCCTCAGGGCTCGAGGTGAGTCTGAACATCATGCCAGAAGAATGTGGCAGAGGGAAGGTCCTAGAGGCATTGCCAGGAAGCAAAGAGAAATTCCATGCAAGATACAAAATATATACCCAAAGACATGCCCCCAGTGACTCACCTTCTCCAGCCACACCATTATCTTCCTTCAATTGCCATTTAATCCCTATTAGGGGATCAGCTCATTGATTGGGTAAGAATCTTATGACCCAATCATTTCACAGCAGCATTTGCATTTTCTCACATATTGAGCTTTTTGGAGACAACTTTCACCTAAATTATAACAGGCTATTAGCCTGTGTAAATATGGTTATAAAAATAGTTAAATCTGCTGCTTTTGTTACAAGGAGAGTCAGTGAAGGGATTCGTATCTAATACAGATGTAAATGTTAGAGAAGTAGATATTCAGTATTCTGTTCAGTCTTTCCATTGGACTTAATAACCTTACCAACTACTCCAAAAAAGTATTTTTTATGTTGTAAAAATTCATAATAATGATGAGAAAAGAAGCATCCATCATTCACCTGCTGTTATTTAGGAATGCATATGTAATATCTCCAAGATTCTTTTTTAAATTGTTTTTATTAGTGCATTATTGTTATACCCAATATTGGATCATTTTGACATGAAATACAAATTACTATTAAAAGACTTCTTGCTGTGTTGTGGATGAGGAATGTCTGTATGTCCCTCCAGACATTGCCTGATACTGTAATACTGACTGCTATGGAAAAGAAAAGAGAGGTGTTAGATTTTATCTGTGAATTTCTGTTTCCATTTTATTTATTAATGGCAAGTATTCATTTTTAGGTTTTATGTTCATGGGGTGATAGTTTGAATGTTAATCTCAGTTGTTGAAGCAAAGTTTTTTGTATGGGAATTGTTTTTTTTTAGTTGTAGCTGGTAATAGTTTGTTTTGGTTGATTTCAACAATCACTTTGTCTTTTATACTGAAGACCTAATATTGTGTCTGAAACACCAAATATCTTACAATAAGGCAATTTGGATTTGTTTTGGGGGATGCATAATAAACATTTGGTACTTTGTAACTTTTAACATCTGCTTTTAATAGAATACATTCCAATTGCAAGCCTTAAAAATCTATTTACATAGAAAACCACATCAAAATACAAAGCTATAATTAGACAAACATAGGTTTTGTGGAATCTGGATTCATTTTAGATGTTGAAAGATTTATTAGTTTTTGAAGATGCTATTCCTATAACTGTTCGTAGAGCATACCCAATCAATTCAAAATGCAACAATAATAACTTGTATTTTTTATTTTCTTTCAGCCAAAAAATTGTTTTTATACTTTTTAGTAAATAACTAAAAAGAAATTCCAACAACATAATAAAAGGGAAATGTTATTAAGTTAATGGTCCTTGACCTTGCTAGATTTTTGTATTAGGGAAATTATATTTGATTAATTGAAACTTAGACCTGTATATAATTTAATCATAATGTTAAAGGTAATTCTTTTGTATTATATATATATATATATATATGGTGGTATTAAGATTCTGTTGGACTAGATATGTAAGAACAGGGTACTGAATTTTTTTTATTGGTTCAATAAATATAAATGACCATACACATATATTTTAAACATTGAAATTTCTAGTGTAATACACTGCCTAGGTGTATTTGAGCTTCTCATGGGTGTCAAGTGTACTCTACAGCATTGATCACCACCAAACCCCTTTTCCCTCTGTCTCCTTACTTCCTTTCTCTCTCCTCACCTTCATAGCTATAATTCCCACAACTTATGTGTTAATTCAAATTTGGTGGGTCTATTAAATAAACTTGACTGACTTTCATCTTATCTTACATTTTACTCTATCTTCCATGTATGAGAGAAAATAGTCTACACTTAAGTCTCTGGGTTTGGCTTGTTTTACTCAGCATGATTTTTTCCATTTCCATCCATTTAGTTGCAAAAGCCATGATATCATTCTTTCTTTCTTTCTCTCTCTCTCAAAAGAGAGGGGTATATATGTATATATATATATATATATATATATATATATATATATATATATATATATATGGAGAGAGAGAGAGAGAGAGAGAGAGAATCAATTTTATTTAGTTTTCCTGTGACTTTCGTTGCTCTGACACTTATTTGTATACATGGTGCTGGGGTTTGAACTCACGTACTCACTCATGCCAGGCAAGTGCCACAACCGCTCTAGCCCTGATGTTGTTCTTTCTAATAGCTGAGTAGAACTCCACTGTATGTATGTATGTATGTATGTATGTATATGTATATATATCTCACAGTTTTTGGATCCATTCATCCCGTGAAGGGCATCTAGGTTGCTTTCATAATTTCGCTAGTGTAAATTGAGAAGCTTATAAACATTGATGTAGCTGTATGTCTGTAATAAGCTGATTCTAGCTCTTCTGGGAAAATATACAGGAGTGGGATAGCTGAGTCATATGCTAGTTTGATCCCTAATATTTTGAGGCGTCTCCGCACTGTTATCTAGAGTGGCTGTACCAGTTTGCAGCGCCCCCGCCCCGAAGAGTGTTGTGTTTCTTTCTCCCCAAACCCTTCCAACATCTGTTATTATTTGTATTCTTCATTTTTGCCATTCTAACTAGAGTGAGGTGAAATCTCAATGCAGTTTTGATTTGCATTTCTCTTATTGTTAGTGATGTAGGATACTTTCTCATGTATCTATTGGCTTTTTTTGTTGTTGTTTTTTTGTTTGTTTCTTTTTTTATTAAGAAATTTATTTGTTGAACAATCAAAAATGCTTCCAATGAAACAAGACGATATATATATATATATTCTGAAAATTAGATTTACCCTCTAGAGCCCCCCCAATTTCCCACCCTTATCTCTCCCTCTCCACCCCCCTCACCCCTCCTTCCCAATACATCTCTACGAATGCCTTAGGTTGTGTGTCACTACACCTTTTCTGGGTTTAATACATGAAAGTTGACCACCTTTCACACTGGCCAGGGTCTAGCTCCAGCATCCAGAGATGAGTGAAGACATTCGACCCTTTGTTCTCTGGATTAGACTGACTTCACTCAGCATAATTTCTTCCATAGCCACCCATTTACCTTCAAAGGCTGCAATTGTTTCTAATTGCTGAGTAGAACTCCATGGTATATATGTACCACAGTTTTTGGATCCATTCATCCAGTGAGGGGCATCTGGATTGTTTCTATTGGCTTTTTGAACTTCCTCTGTTGAGAAGTTTGTTTAGTTCCCCAGCCCATTTATTGATTGGAGTGTTTGTGTTTTGGGTGTTAAGTTTTTTGAGTTCTTTGTATATTCTGGATATTAGCCCCTTGTCAGAGAGGTAGCAGGCCATGAATTTCTCCCATTCTGTAGGTTCTCTCTTAACACTCTTGACTAATTCCATAACTGTGCAGAAGCTTTTCATAATTGTATCCCACTCATGGATTCTTGGTTTTAATTCTTATGCTATGGGAGTCTTGTTAAGGAAGTAGGTGACTACGCCAGTGTGGTGGAGTGTTGATCTTATTTTTTTTTCTAATAATTGTATCGTTGGTTTAATTCCTAGTTCTTTGTTCCATTTTGATTTGATTTTTGTGTAGAGTAAGCAAATAAGGATTCTTATCATTCCAAATAAATTTGAGAATTGATTTTTCTATATCTGTGAAGAGTGATGTTGATATCTTGATGAGGATTGCGTTGAATCTGTACAGCACTTTTGGCAGAGTGGCCATTTTAATTATATTGATTCTGCCTAACCAAGAGGATTAGGATGTCTTTCCATCTCCTCAGGTCTTCTTCATTTCATTTTCTTTCTTCAGTGTTCAATAGTTTTCATTGTAGAGGTTTTTTTTTTTGTTTGTTTGTTTTTTGGGTTTTTTTTTACTTCCTTTGTTAGATTAATTCCCAAGTGTTTTATTTTTTTGAAGTTATTGTGAATTGGACCAATCTCCTGATTTCTTTTCAACCAAATTACTGTTGGAGTATAGGAAAACTATTGATTTATGGGTGTTGATCTTGTATCCTGCCACTTTGCTGAATTCATTTATAAGCTCTAGGAGTCTTCTGACAGAGCTTTTTTGGGTTTTCTAGCTATAGGATCATATATCATTGGCAAATAGAGATAGTTTAGCTTACTCTTTATCTATTTAAATCCCTTTGATTTCCTTCTCTTGTCTGATAGTTTTGGCTTGGGTTTTGAGAGCAAATTGAATAGGAGTAGTGAGAGTGGACAGCCTTGTCTTTTTCCGAGTTTAGTGGAAAAGCTTTCAGTTTTTCTCCATAAAATATAATGTTGTCTATGGGCTCATTATAACTGGCCTTGACAAAATTTAGGTAAATTCTTTTGATTCTTATCTTCTCCACAGTTTTGAGCATAAATGGGCATTGGATTTTGTCAAAGGCCTTTCTGCATGAATTGAGATGATCATATGGTGTTGTCTTTACTTCTGTCTTAGTGATGAATTACAATTATTAATTTGCATATGTTGAACCAGCCTTTCATCCCTAGAATGAAGCCCACTTAATCATGATGGATTATCTGTTTGATGTGTTTTTGGGTGAGGTTTGCTAGAATTTTATAAAGGACTTTTGAATCTGTATTCATCAGGGATATTGGTCTGTAGTTTTCCTTTTTTTTTTTTTTTTAAGGGGATGTGACAGTGAGAGAAAGGAGAATCATTTTTATTTAGTTTTGCATGTGGCTTTTGTTTCCCTGACACTTGTTTGTATACATGGTGTGGGGGTTTGAACCCGCATCCTCATGCATACCAGAGAAGCTGTAACCGCTTCAGCCCCTGGTTTTCTTTTCTTGATGTGGTTTTGTTGGGTGTTGGAATCAGGGTTTTGGTAGCTTCTTAAAAAGTGTTTGGGAGGGTTCCAACCTTTAAATTTCATGGAATAGCTTAATAAGGAGAGGTGTTAATTTTTCTGTAAAGGTCTGATAGAACTCAGCTGAGTATCCATCAGGTCCTCGGGTTTTCTTTTTTGAAGACCTTTGATGGCTGTTTCAATTTTACTATATGATATTGGTCTTCTTAGATGTTCAGTATCCTCCTGCATCAATTTGGAAATGTCATATGTGGCTAGGTATTTATTCATGTTTTGCAGATTATCCTACTTGAACGAGTATGATTTTTTTCTTTTTTCCTAGGTATTTTTTTTCTTCTTTTTATATTAGTTCCACATAGTCTTACATATTGAAGGTATTCGTTGCTACACATTCATATATGCATATGTAATGACAAAGTAACTTAAACCCGATCCTTGTCTAAGATCTACCCTTCGTCCTTCCCTCATTCTTTTTTTAAAAAAAATTTTTTTAAATTAAGGAGTCAATTTGCTATATAATCCTTAAATACCTATAAAGTAACAATATGATATGTATTTGATCCTAAACCATGGTTACCCCCATATCATCCACATCCGAGTTTCTTGATTCTTCTATATTAATCCACTGTAACAGATATATTTATGTGTGTACACACACACATACACACACACACACACACACACACATTTTCCCCTGAATTAAGTGATTGTGTATTTTTTGACTTCTCAGGGGGTATAAAGAATATGTTACATTGTTGATTATCTCCCTAAATCCCTCCCTCTCTTCCCTCCCTCTCCTATACTCCTCCTATCTCTTTCCTCTCCCCTCCTCCCCCTATAAGTCTGTGGTTTCCCTAGATTATGTGTTGCTATGCCCTTGGTGGGTCAAATACATGAGTTTGACTACCTTTTCACCCAAGCCTGGGTTTAGCTCTAGCCCCCACAAATGAGGGAAAACATTTGACCCTTGAGTCTCTGGGTTTGGCTAACTTCACTCGGCATAATCTCTTCCATTGCCAAACATTTACCTTCAGAGGTCACAAAATCTTTGTTTCTAATAGCTGAGCAGAACTCCATCGTATGTATGTATGTGTGTGTGTGTGTAGCTTTTGGATTTATTCATCTAGTGAGGGGCATCTGGGTTGATTCCATAATTTGATATTGTAAATTGAGCTGCTATGCACATTGATTTTGCTGTGTCGCTATAATGTGCTGATTCTGACTCCTCTGGGAAAATACCCAGAAGAGGGACAGCTGGTTCATACTGTAGATCCAACCCTAATTTTTTGAGGAGTCTGCACACTGCTTTCCAGAGCGACTGTACCATTATGCAGTTCCATCAACAGTGTGCTAGTGTTCCTGTCTCCCCACAAACCCTCCTACATTTGTTGCAATTTATGTTTTTCATCTTTGCTGTTCTGAGCAAAGTGAGTTGAAATCTTAATGTAGTTTTGATTTGTATTTCTCTGATACTAGTGCTTTAGAACACTTTCTCATGTATTCATTGGCAAGTAGTTTCTAGTAATACTCTAGATTTCTGATGAATCAGTGATGATGGCTTCATTTCCATTTCTTATTTTGTTGATTTGTTTCATTTCATTCTTTTGCTGAGGTTGGCTAGAGGACTTTCCATTTTATTTTATTTTTAAGAGTACCAAGTCTTTGTTTCATTGATTCTTGTATTTTTTTATTCTGAATTTCATTGATTTCAGCTCTGATCTTTGTTATTTCTTGTCCTTTGCTGCATCTGGGCTTGGATTCTTATACTTTTTGTAAAGATTTGAGGTGGAGCATAAGTTTATTTATTTGGGTTCTCTCCTGATTGTTGTTGAAGTCACTAAATGCTTTAAATTTACGTCTTAAGAATACTTTTATACTCTCCCGGAGATTATAATATGTTGTGTTTTTATTCTTATTCATTTCCAAGAATTTCTTGATTTTTGTCCTCATCTTTGGTCCATTCTTCATTTGAGAGGCTATTATTCAATCTCTATGTATTTATGTGCTTTCTATTTTTTTTTTCTTGCTGTAATTGCTAGGATCATACTGTTGTGGTCTGATAGGGTGCATGGGATTATATCAACTTTTTTGTATTTGCTAAGATTTACTTTGTGGGGTATTGAATTTTAATGGTTGAGATATACTGTTTATCTAAGTCCACAGGAATTGAAAAAAGGGTGTAGGACAGACTATAAAAGCTATACTTTTGTAGCAGATGATGGAATTATGTTTTCTGAACACCACCATTGTAGGGTAGAAGGGCTGTTGCAGCAGACTAAAGACAGGGAGTTCTCTTCAATTTCATTGGTGGAGTTGAAGGATAAAAACACACCTTTTACTGTTGCAACCTTCTTTTGATCTGATGGCTGCAGGGTTTATCCATTTCAGTAGTGAGTACAGCAGAGAAAAGAAGCTATATAAACAAGAAGGGATGCAGTGGTTTTCTGCAGAGCATTCTAAAAGCAAGGAGAGACAGTTATTTAGTAATTCAAGTGCCTAATAACTGAATTAATCTTCAGGTTCTACAGTATATACTTAAGATGGTCAGTACTGTGTGTGGTCAGGAGTTTGAGAGAGTGTGTAGGCTGAGGTAGGATAAAGGCTGTGTGGAAGGATGCAAGTTGAAGTGGGCCTTGTAGAATTTATTTGGTTCAGATATGCAGAGAGGATTAAGGGAAGATTTTCAAGAATAAAACAGTGAGTGAAGATTTCCTCAAGGCTTGTGTTAAACCTCAGTAAATCAGTCAATGTTGCAGGAGGCTACTCCTGTGTACTCCTGTCTGAGATTGTCAAGAATGAGGATAGATCATTCAGATTCATTTCCCTTCCCTGAACTTGGCTTCTTTCTCACCCTCCTTCTTTGTCTTCAGGATTGCCATTGCAGGAATAAGTGTGAGAATTGAATCTAGATAAACTAGACCTGGAGTTTATTTTAGTGTCATGTTACTAATAATAGAATGTATGTTTACTAAGGATAGCAACAGGATTTTATTTCTTTTTTGACTTACATATTGCAATTATGATATCTTCTACCTTTTGCCTGTGGGAGGAAATGGTGTTTTGATTATGTGCACCCTAACTCAGTGTAACCAAAACCGAAAACAGATCTGATTATTTGAAGATACAGGTTTAAGACTTAGAAGAAAAATTTATGTGTTTATTTATGTCTTTAGATTTTTTTAAAAAATTTAAGCCTCTATTTAATTGGAACATGAATTTGTTTCTTTTTCAAAATCATGTTTGCAATGGATAATTTCTAATGTTGGTTTTTTTTGGGGCGTCAAATATAAGAATTGTTAAAATTACTTAATTTGTAAGTTGAAACTATTTCAGGTATTACTTTAATGCATCATTTAGAGGTATCTTGTAAGTTAATTGAGGAATTTGTTGGATCCTCTCCCCTGCAAAACAACAATTTAATTGGAGAAAATCATACAAAACAGTATTTAATATCTTTGGAAATTGTTCTTTGGTCATACAGGAAATAGAGAAACAAAATTATTCAAGAAAATCTACTGAAACTCAGAAGAGTGAGAGTTTGTGACATTTAGGCCATGACCCAGTCCATTACCAGCCAGCTCCAAATCTGTTCTTCAGGCACAGGCAGCAAAGAAGAAAGGGTTTCCCTTTCCTGCAACTTTGTTGATGGGTGTGCCATGCTGGCCTTTCTAGTTGCGTCAGTCTCTTGTTACAGAAGCTCTCCTTTAGGCAAGCATGGAGAACTAGGGAAAGAGAAGGCAAGAAGGGCCCTGCAGAAGTCACAGTCACCTCTGGGAGTCAGGAAGTCTGTGCACACATGGGGGGCTATGCTCACTCAAGCACAAATTATAACAAGACTTGGTACACACATGAAAGCATTCCCTGTCTTCACATAGACTCATCAAAACAAGTGGAAGATTCACTGGCACAAGACTTAAACATACTTCTGCCCAAACACTCACTGAACAATAAGCTACTTGGATCCAGGAAACACCTCCTGGGAGGTCAGGCTTGAAAATAGGGTCATAGCCAACTGTGGTAGTGGAATCTGTGTGCCTGCCTAGTGCTATACCCTATTAAGAGCAACTGATAAGGGAAAAGCAAGCTACTAGTTTCTGGATGAATGTGGGGGAAGAATATCTGTTAACTCCCTAAACAATGATAGCAACCTCGAAGGCACACATCCCATTCTTCCCCACAATTGTTAAGTAGTTTAGGGGACTTAATTTACAATTGTTGACCAATAGATGGCTCATGCCCAGTCAGGAGGTAACCTGAAGTAGTTCAGTTGAAAGTGAAACACGATGTAAAATATGTTCAGGAACATCTGACAGCACACTGTGGGAGAAATGGACTTTGCTGAAGCAGTCTCGATAAGCTGTTAAATGAAGTAGCATATAACAACAAAAAAGTTGTAGGGTTGGAAGGGAACATGAGCATTCAAAATTGCTATAGTATGTTACCTTATATGTCCAGTTTTTACCACCAACAAATATGAGACATGTATATACATATACACAAAGAACAAAAAATTCTAGTTATGTTGAATATAATTTTTGTCTATATGAAATACAGTAAATACATAGTTTTTTCTTTTTTCTCTTGGCTGATTTTGAAAACAAATATATCAAGCAATATGCATATTTTGGGGCCTATTATGTACAGGAATGTCATGTGTTTGAGAATAGCAATACAAAAGCAAAGGGCAGAAACAACACCATAATGGAGTTAGAAAATGACACCAGACAGTAATTCAGATATACAGGAAGAAATGAAGAGAACAATGAAAGTAAGAAAGAAATAAATTTATTGCATAAATGGCCTGGGGACAACTGTATATTCACATGCAAAAGAATGAAATTAAACCTTTAGTTTACACCATTAACAAAGTTAATTCCAAAAGGAGAATATTCTTAATTGAAACTGTAGAGCTTGGAAGAAAACAAGTTTAAATCTTCTTTACGTTGGGTTAGTTACTGGTGTCTTTGATATGACTTCAAACTGTATAACAATGTATAACTATTCATATGTATGTATAACTATACATATTTCATTTCCTTAATTTCTTTAAGAGACTTGAGACTATATAAACTGAAAATTGTAACATTTTGTACCATATATATAGATATATCTATATACACATATGTAGTGTGTACAATGTCTGTAACATGAAAGTGTGGGAAGAGAATGGGGTTATAGAGGAATAAAGCTTCCGTATCAGTTAAAGGAAGTGAAAGAAGATTTAAATAAACAGAACCTGCCATGTTCATCAGTGGGAATACTTAAGTTGGCAGTATTCACCAAATTGACCTACACATTCAACACAAAGTTCAGCAGCATGGCAGCTACCTTTTTTTTTCCTTCTTAAAGAAATAAGCTCATCTTGAAAACAATCAAGAAAAAGAAAAAGTTGAAGGACTCATTGTGCTTGCTTTCAAAATTTATTACAGGTTGAGCATCCCTAATTTGAGAATCCGAAGTGCTTTGAAATCTGAAATTTAACTGGACATTTTGGATTTTTGAATCAGAGATGCTCAGTTGGTAAGGTCTATGCAAATATTCTAAAATCTGAAAAAGTCCCATATCTGAAACACCTTGGATCCTGAGCATTTTGGATAAGATATTCAGTCTGAATATAGATAGACGTATTAGTCAACGAAGTGATTTCAGAGTCTAGTGATTTTTTTTTTTTTTACAATGATGCCAGAATACTTCAAGGGTGAAAAAGTGTTGTTTTTTTTCTATAGATGGAACAATGACATTGGATAGCAACATGCAAAAGGATGAAATTAAATCTCCAGTTTATACCATTAAATAAAGTTAATTCATTTAGGGCTGGAGTGGTGGCTCAGTTGGCATGCACAAAGATGTGGGTTTGTATTCCAGCACTACGTACACAGTGAAGTGTTAGAGCAATGAAAGCCACATGAAAAACTAAATAAAGTTGATTTGCTCTCTCTAAAAAGAAAGAAAGAAAGAAAAAAGAAAAACCTGATTTAAGTATAAGCAAGGGTTTGAACCAGCATTTTCCCAAAGAAGATGAACCACCGGCCACTAAAAAATACTAAGCGTTACTAGCACTAGAAGAATGAAAATAAGATCCATAATGCAACACCACTTGACATGTACTGGAATGGCTATAAACAAAAAGACAGTAACTAATGTGAATAAGGATGTGGGGAAATTGGAACGCACTGCTGGTGGTAATATAAAAATGGTATAGCCATTAGGATTTTAATAAGAGTTCCAAGACTTATACTGTTTACATATGTATTTGCCAATAAACATATTTTCATAAGAGAAAGTATTTTCCTGGTTGCTCTAGTTATCTGTAGAATAATCATGATGTCAGATGTTAATTTCTGGATATGTAATATTTTTTTCAAGCTCAAGAGATAAACTCTTCCTCTAAAAAACTATATGATTGAAAGTATAAGCTACTTTTAACCTAAAGAACAATATAGTTTTATAGGCAATGATCCTTAACCTCTGGAGGAGAAATTTATATCTTTTCTCTTTGCTTTTGATAAAGAGACTAAAGATATATGAACTGTGACTTTTCTCTTTAGGACTATGCCCTGGGACTATAATTAAAACCCCTTAAGGAAACCGTTACAGGCCTTCCAGCAAATGGTCCTGGACACAGTCACCAGAATCTCCAGAGGATAGATTTGCTGTGTTTATGGAGGTTAGGTTGACTGTTGGTTTCACATTTGACTATAAACTGGTTTATTGCCTGTTTTGATGAAAGTTTGAAGAATCTTTCTTCCATCAAACCCTCAAACAGGATAAAGGAATGAAAGCTGGATCTAAAAGACATGGGGTGTGTGTGTGTATGTGTGTATGTGTGTGTTTAAAGAGAGAGGGACAGAGAGAGAGAGAGAGAGAGAATCAGTTTTATTTAATTTTCATGTGATTTTTGTTGCTCTAACACTTAGTTGTGTAAGTGGTGCTGGGGTTGAACCCATGTCCTTGTGCATGACAGGCAAGTGCTGTAACCGCTGAGCCACCGCACCAGCCCCAAGACCTCTGTGTTTTAACTTATGTATTGGACAAAGATATGTGGTAAAGGAGATTTGCACCATTGAACCTAAATTTAATTGAATAGGTTAAAATTGCCCACACTGGCACTGGCACTCTTCAGCTCATTTACATGTACTGGCTCTTCCCTCCCTGACTCCTCTCCTTCCTCTCACTCCTTTCCAAACTCTTCTTTCCCTTCCTCTCTCCCCTTTCTCTTTTCCTGCCCTTCTCTAGCTCTCCTTCCTTCCCTCTCCCTTTTATCCTCCTTTCCTTCCCTTCAGCCTCTTTCTCTTCTGCCCTCCCTCTCCCATCCCCCACCACCACCTGCCCTCTGCCATACAGAGATTGATGCTCTTTCAGGAATCAACTTGCCCTTTACCTGCCTACACAGAGTGAAGACCAAATCATGTTCATTTCTTGGTGGCACAGTTTAACATTGCCTCTCTAGAAAAGTAGGAACTCAATTTATTATTGCCTTATAGTATCAATGTATTGTTTATATGTGTTTAGCCTAAAAACAGAAAAAAAAATCACTAAATATGGTAGTTCTCTTTAGCCATTTCTTGTGGTGGTGTGCCAGGTTTAAAAGTGAATGAAGTGTCAATATTATGATTATATAATTGACAGATTTAACTAGAGTAAGAAAATTATCTTAAAAATACCATGTGTTGGGAATGCATTTAAGTAACTATAGTATAAACCTGACTACTAAAAAGTTTATGGGAAAGAAAGTGAGAGTAGTATAAATAGAGTTTAAATGAGAGCAGAGAGTTGAGATGCTGGAGGCTTCATGAGTATTTATGCATAATTTTTCTCATTTTTTCCAGATAGTCATAAAAGCAATTATGCCTTAAGATGTACATTAGCAGGAATGTAGGCAACATTTTTCTTTTATTGATCCATATGGCAATCTTTAGGCATATTCTTTTGTGTAATTATCCAGATGGATTCCAATGTCATAAAAATTCTTCACAAAACATAAAGAGGTCACCCTATAGTTTCTTAACCATACTATAAGAAAAAAAATTATTTTTGATAATATTCATGTAATTTTGTTGGTATTTTTACTTGTTATTTTTACTAAGGTTTTGTGTATTTAAATCAATTACCATTATAAGTAAAGCTGTAATAATTAGGATGGAATTTTTCATGCCTTTTACTAGTGCCAAAAAAAAAAAAAATGAAGCTAGCATGTTCTTCAAGCACCACTAGAAGCCAGGATTTGAGTTGAGATGTACTTGAGACTGAGTGCTTTTTAAATTATCAGGTTTTTTTATTGACTAGATTGGCACAAGTTTCCATAAAAATTGACTTTGAGCTGATTTCCTTTTGACTAGCAAGGAAAGACAAAATAACTTGTTTTGTTTTAAAAATTAGGTTGCAATATTATCTTGGTGATGCTGAATTGACTTCTTTTGTTGTTTTTGTTTTTGTAAGTAAAACTTTCCTGTTTCAATAATGCCAAATATTTCTTTTGAATACGGTTACATATGAAGCAGGTAGATGAGGAGGTATTCCAAAAACAAGGAACGAAACAAAAAAGTCTGTCATTGGATGGTGTCTTGTATTCCTTATCATGTCTTCCAATAAATAATATGGTGCTATCAAATATAAGACCAAAAGTTTCTTTGTCTTTTAAAAAAATTAGTTATATATTTCCATAGTTTTCTACCAAGTACAAAAATGATTGGTTATATTTCAAAATATGATCATTATAAAATGCAGATGAAGGAAATAATCAAATGACAACATGGTTTTCATTTATTAGGAATATTTTGGTGATATAGAGTAGGTGTTAGTGTAAAATATACACTTTAAAACACATTACAGAGGCTGGAGCAGTGGCTTGGCAGTTAGGCGCTTGCCCAGCATGCACAAGTAAACGATTTCAAACCCCAGAACCCACATACACAACTAAGTGTCAGAGCGACCAGAGCCATGTTAAAAACGCAATAAAAATTGATTCTCTCTGTCTCTGTCTCTTTCTCACACGCACGCGCACGTGCACACACACTGTCCTTCTCTCTTTAAAAAAAAACCAACAACATAAAAGCATAAAAAGCACATTACAGGGGGTCTGGAGTGGTGGCTCAGTGGTTCAGCACTTGCCTGGCATGCGCAAGGATACAGGTTCGAACCCCAGCACCATGCACACAACGAAGTATTAGAGCAATGAAAGCCACATGAAAAACTAAATAAAATTGATTTTCTCTCTCTCTCTCACTGTCCCTTTCAGTCTTAAAAAAAAAACCAAATTATACTATTGACTAAATTAGAATTGTGTATTTAGGAACAAAAACAGCTTCTAGATATTTAAAGGCATAGAAGTTTGAGACCTTGAGCAATTTAATCCAGAATTATATAAGGGGAACTTGCAGTGCATACAGTAATGACTAGAAATAATAATTAGGTTTTTTTTAAAATTTTTTTATTTTTGAGCAACCTTACAAGATTTTAACAAAACAATATAAAATGTGTATAAGATGTGTATATATTCTGGACATTGCAACTGCCCCCAGAAGTGCCCCCCGCCAATTACCCTCCCTTATCCCTCCCTTCCCCTTCCCATTATAACTCTAAAAATAGTATTAGATTGTAAAGCATTACATCTTATCTGGATTTAACTCATGTTTCTAGAACAACTTTCTCATTGTCCAGGGTCTAGTCCCCACCTCCACAGATGAGTAGAGACAATCAACCCTTAGATCTCTGGGTTAAGCTGATTTTACTCATCATGATCTCTTCCATAACCATCCATTTACCCTCGAAGGCTGCAATGTCATTGTTTCTAATTGCTGTGTAATATTCCATGGTATAAATGTACCACAGTTTTTGGAT
>PVKS010034070.1:0-21204 GCA_004027875.1 Aplodontia rufa | reverse complement strand
ATTGTTCTAGATTTATCACATTTTTATCACTCTCATTTGCAGTATCTTCTTTTAGTCTCTGATATTTAAGTGTTGGAGTTCTTTGAAATTCTATCTATGCCCTCTTATCACTTCATTCATCCTAGGGTATCTCACATAGGAATTTCATTCTTGAAAAAATACCTTAAATAAGTAGGTTAGACCTCTTCTCAGAGTTCAATTTTCATATTTCACATGCTTATACATTTTCATTTGGATATCTCAGAAATTCTAACCTGAACATGACTAAAATTGAACCAACCTTTCCACTAAACAATAGTTTCTGTAAATGTGACCACCATCCTTCTAGCTATGTAAGAATTTTAAAAGTAATACTTGATCTTTATATTTTCATCTTTGCCCACATTATGCATTGCAATGCCCTGTCTCATTTACCACCCCCCAACAAAACTAAAGTTAATAATTTATAATCAATTCCACTGTTACCAGTACTATTTCTTATTTGCATGTTGTCTGTATTGTCCTACCTGGTCTTTGTTTATGCATAATTATTTGCTCATTGCAATGTAGTCTTTTTTTCTTTTAGAGAGAGAAACAGTGAGAGCAAGAGAGAGAGAATATCAACTTATTATTTTTAGTTTTTCGTGCAGCTTGCGTTGCTTTAACACTTCATTATGTACATGGTACTGGGGTTTGAACTCACATCCTCAAGCATGCTAGGCAAGTGTAATAACCACTCAGCCACTACTCCAGCCCCATTACAATGTAGCCTTATTTCAAACATTTAATTTATTTCTTTGCCTTTTGTATACGTTTGTATAAAAATCCACAATGTTTATACAGATATACAATTCTCTGTGTTACTTGTACCCTCCTTGTATTCTCAGACTATTTTCTTGTTCTATTTCCCACTGTTTACACCCTTTAAATTCATTAAATTGTCCATGCTTCCTTCTTACTTCTGCACTTTTGCAGATGTTGCTCTGCCTAGAATATTTTCTTCTTCCTAACCCCACATGTGTTTGCCTAACTGCTCATCCTTTGTTCTCAAATGGTACTTTTTAAAAATCAATTTTGGTACTAGGAATTCAACCTAGGGATGCTTAACCACTGAGCAACATCCTTACCGCTTTTTATTTTGAGATAGAGTCTAGCTAAGTTGCTTAGGGCCTCTCTAAGGTGCTGAGACTGGCTTTGTGTTCCACCTGCCTCATCCTCCCATGCTGTTGGGACTAAAGGGATAAACCACTGTGCCCAGATAAATTCTACTTTTTAAGGAAAGGTTTCCTTGACTTCTGAAACAAGTTTAGCTCCCTCTATTTTGCTGTCACATAAAGCCTTATATTTCATTTTTATTATAATCTTCACAATTAAAATAAACTACTTGTATAAGTACTGTATTTGTTTAATGGGCCTCAAACTTGACAAGTAGTAGTTTACAAACTATAGTTGTCATCATCATCACCATTAGTATTTTCTTCCATTATGAGTAATTTTATTTAATGGTCATAGAAAGTGAAGACTTATTAGATATTAGTGATTCTAGGTGTATGAGAATACAAAAATGGATTGTTGATTATGGATAGGAGGTCCATAGGCATGTTAAAGCAAGGAAAAATTTGTAACCACAATCTTGTTCAAGCCATGCAGATTGTCACCAGTTTAAAATTATATCTATTTGTATCTATTAAAGCATTTAACAGGTAAACTAGAAGTAGTCGGCTCAAACTTTGTCATTATCTTCACAAGGAAAATATTAGTTTTATGCTCTGTAAAGCCTTTCAGTGTGATGGTTAAAAAGAGCAGTCATCAAAATAATCTCACCTGTCCTTTGAGGGCATTTATATACTATCAGAAGCTTCTCTCTACACTCCAAGGATAATTATCTTCAAACTTTGCTTTGACTTTGATCAAACACTCTTAAAAGCCAATCATACAAACTGGATGTGATTATTTCACTGTCATTTACAGTAAGCCCACAGTGTGCATTTTTTATTTGTAGCTTTGTTGTGAACCTCCAATGCCGTACTGGGACTGTAGATCAAAACCTGATCAGATGAGCCTTGTTTATGTCCATGATATTTCAAAAATCTCTCCAGCTGTGGAAAATGAAGTTGAAACCAAAGATTGCAAATCTGAACAGTACAACACTGAAGAGGTTGACAAAATTCTCATATACTCCTCTTTGCAGTTTTGATGAACTTCATTAATAAATTCTTCTTAATTCAGGAAAATTTCGTTTTCATTCTTGAAAACATTGATAGATTAAGTGAATTTAATTCTAACTCAATATAATGCAAGCCTAAAATTATTTTCCCAAAATCAAAAGCTAAACAAAAATACTATAAATTAAAGGGATTAATCACCATTATGGTAAGGTTAAGTATCAGATATCTTTCAATGTATATGGTCAACATGGCTGCTTCTTTGTGATGCTAACACCATTATTGTGCCAATGAACTTTCAACCAAAGATATCTTGGGAAATTTTTTAGAAATTTATTTTTATTAGTATATTAGAGTTACACATAATATTGAAATTTGTATTGTTTATATCCCCATATCTGGAATAATGCCACTGTTCCCACTATTCCCAGACCTCATTACAAATTATTCTCCTTTTTTAGACCTATTTAAGGAAAGATGGTTCCAATACAAAGCATGAAGAGTGTTTTTTACTTTTTATTTGTGTGAGCATATGGAACCACTTGACAGTTATTTTAAAATGAAATTTTATTGACATACTTATAGATCCATTTGTGATTGTAAGAAGTACAGATCATTGTACATTTTCCCCAATTTCCCTGAACAACTGTAATGTGAAAAACTATAGTATATTAAATAAAACAGTAGATTGAAACTACTGCTATGGTTTTGATGTACAATTGCTCTGAAGGTTCATGTGTTGAAGGCTTAGTCACCAGCCTGTGGTATTATTGGGAGGTAATACAACCTTTGGGATGTGGGGCCTAATGGAATGAAGTTAGGTTTTTAGGGACACATCCTTGGAGAGGATATTGGGACCCTGGTCCCTTTCAATTTCTTTGATTCCCAGATACCATGGGGTGAGCAGATTTGTTATATAACATGCTAACTGTCATGCTAATCTGCCTTTCCACAGGCTTGAAGTGACAGGGACAAGTAATCATGCACTGAAACCTCTGAAAACAGAAGTCCAATTAAACTTTTCATTGTTTTGAGTTAATTGTCTAAGGTATTTTGTCTCTGTGACAGCCAATTAACTTAGATACTATGCACAGACTGTATTCAAATTTCCTATTTTGCTGTTATGTGTATATGTATGTATGTTCCCATGTATTCTCTACATTTTATTATTACTTGTGTAGTTTCATGTATCCTCCATCACAGTAAAAGAAGAGCTCCAACACCCCAAGGACAGAAGGAATTCTCATGTTAGCCTTTTGTGATTACAGAAGCATACACCATCCTCCCTAAACCTAATCTATAACCCCTAATACCATCCACTAATATGTATTCTATTATCTGGTATGTGGTCCTTTGGGACTGTTTTTTTATTTCATGTATTGTTTATTTTTTATTTGTTCAATATAGTCTTACATATTGGTGGTTATTGTTACATATTCATGCATAGATGGATATTGACAAAGTAAGTTAAGGCCAATCCTAGTCCAGGATCTCCCCACTTTGACCACTCCCTGCTCCCATGTCTCCTCTGCATTACCCCCATGTTATAGATAGAAATAAGCATAAACATGTATATTAATTTTTGAATTTTCTGATTTTCTCTGCCAGTCTTTGTATAGTTGGAGTTCTCATGGGAGTTGAGGGTTCCCAGTTGCGTTGATAAGCCCCCAATTTCTCCCTCCCCTCCCATCTCCCCCAACCTTCATAGTTATGGTTCCCCCTGCTTATGTGAAATTTCACCCATGTTGAGATTATTATTTAAGCTTACCTAACTTTCTTCCTGTCTTAGATTTTACTCTAGCTTCCACATATGAGAGAAAACTGTCAGTCCTAAAGTCTCTGAGTTTGGGATATTTCACTCAGCATAATATTTTCCATCTCCATCCATTTTGGCTGCAAATGCCATGATATTGTTCTCCTTAATAGCAGAGTAGAACTCCATTGTATAGATATATACTACAGTTTTTGAATCCACTCATCCAGTGAGGGGCATCTGGGTTGGTTCCATAGTTTAGCCCAATTTGTAAATTGAGCTGCTATGAGGAAAGAGGAAGCCGGAAGTGTCAGGATACCTGACCTAAAATTATACTACAGGGCTATAGTAACAAAAACAACATCGTACTGCTATCAAAATAGACATGAAGACCAAAGGGATTGGCTTTTATTTACTCAGCATAATAACCTTGGAAGTTCATCTAGGTTGTAATGTGTATCAGTAGTTTCTTTGTTTCTTCTGGTAAGTGGTATTCTACTGCATGGGTATTTCACAGCTTATTTAATCAATCTTTATAAATAACTTGGTCTTTTTATTTAAGGTTACTATATTCCTACACTTGCACATGTAATAGTATATGGACATAAAGTGCATTGTAAACAATGGTGTAATACAGACTTTTTCTCAGCAGCACAATACCATAAATTATCTCATATTATTTTCTTTTGTTTTATTATTAGAAATGAAATAAAGATCATTTCATATTCAAAATTCAGCATAACCTCTGCTGCAATGTCTGGATATTTATGATTTTATGCAGAGTTGCAGTAACAATATGGATTATATCTAGATATCTGGGTTGTAGCATATATCATGTATTGAACTTTATTTCCTTTGATTTTTTTAACCAGGGATTGAACCCAGGGAAGCTTAATCACTAAGCCATGTCCCCAGCCCTTTTTATATTTTATTTTATGACAGGGTCTTACTAAGTTCTTTACGGCCTCACAAAGTTGCCAAGGTTGGTTTGTGATCCTCCTGCCTCAGCCTCTTGAGTTGCTAGAATTACAGACATGTGCCGCCAAGCCTGGCTCCTTTGATTTTTGTAGATTTTAAAATTGTTTTGAGGTGCACCATGAGGAAAATACACATGCAAATTAACTCCCAGCTTTATATAAACATTCTTTACAAGTGAATAGAGTATTAGAAAATTGAAGGTGGGGCTGGAGAGGTGACTCAGCAGTCTCAGTGCTTGCCTGGCATGCAAGAGGATGTGGGTTCAAACTCCAGCACCTCTTACACAACCAAGTGTTGGAACGACGAAAATCAAAAGAAAAAATTTTAAAAAATTGATTCTTTCTCCCTCTCTCTCTTTCTTTCACTGTCCTTCTCTATTTAAAAAAAGAAAATTAAAGGAAATTTGACTCAAGCCTCTTCCGATGCATTGTGCATGACAGATGCTCACTTAATAAACATATATGTTGGGCACTGGAGTGGTGGCTTGGTGGTTACAGCACTTGCCCAGCATGTGCAAGTACACGGGTTCAAACCCCAGCAACCCACATACACAACTAAGTGTCAGAGCAACTAAAGCCATGTGAAAAACTCAATAAAAATTGATTTAAAAAAAATAAACATATATGTTTAATTCATACAATCATTTGAACACTTTGTAAATATAACAATGTTTTCCTTCCATGATTATCTATAGTCATCTTTTGTTTTGTGATATGTTCATGAAATGCTATATATTCATTAGAATTTCCTTCATGTGATAATTGCTATTGTTTTTATCTGAATATGCTTTGGTAGCCACTGTTGAAGAGTGGCAATAAATTATAAGCCTGAGCATTTAATGAGATAACAAATCTGACAAAAATCAAAGCATTTTCTGTATATCCAGGAAAAGCTTCATGGTCAAAACTGCATGGGCTGTTTCATTTTGGTAGATGTCTTTGGGAGATGGTCTTAGAGTGAGTAGAAGAATACTAGCAATGAGATAAATGCAAAGGACTTAATAGACATGTGTTATGTTATTTCACATACATTTATTGATAATTTACTTTTCATAGACACTGTTCTAGGCACAGAAGATACAAAGGGAAATAGGAAATCATGGCCCCTAATATAATGGAGCTTAAAGCTGGTGAAAGGAAGAAAGACAATACATCACATACAAACAAAATTATTTCCATAATCATGTATTATGAAGACAATAAGGGCTGTGTGATATTGAGTAATTAGTGAATGAAATGCCTTAAATGAAGTTAGTCAAAGAAAGCCTCTATGAGAAGTGATATGAGAAGTGAATATTTGTGTTGAGATTTGAATGATCTGAGGGAGACAGCCATGTGAAATTGGCTGAAATTTCACTTCAGGAAGAAGGAAAGGATTGTGAAACTGCTCAGGAGCAAAAATTTGTCAAATTCTAGGAACAGCAAAATGGGGGCCAGTGTGATTAAAACTGAGTGAACAGGGAATGTAGCACAAGATGACTTGGGAAAAAAGTTGACAGGGAAAAACAACTTATGTGGCCTAGTATTCCAGAGTTAGTGTTTTGGATTTCATTCTAAGTGCAGAAAACATACAGTAAGAAGTGACATTTTTTTTTTTTTGTAAAAGATCACTCAGGCTGCATGTCACGAGAAAAAGGTAGTGTTATGATTTAGATCTTAAATGTGCCACCTCCCACAAGGTTCCTTTATTCAAACCATGATTCTCAATGCAGCAAAGTTTAAAGGTGGATCTTTTAGGCAATGATTAGATTATGAAGGCTCTGGCCTCATCAGTGAATTAATCCACTTGATGGATTGATAATTTGAATAAACTACTGGGAGATGGTAAAAACCATTAGTAAGTGGAACATGGCAAGAGGCAGTAGGTCACTAGAGGGGTGGTCTTTGAGACAGTATCTATCTTTGGTCCCTTCCTCTCTCTGTTCCCTGTCTTCATTAATATGTGTGGCTTTGCTCTGCAACAAGCTTCCACTATCATATTTTTGCCTTGGAGCTGGACAACCAAGGACTGGATCCTCTAAAATTGTGAGTACAAAAATAAATCTTCACTTCTCTTACTTTTTATTGTCATGTATATTAGTTATAGTGATGCAAAATTGACTAACAGTAATATGCATGAAAATGGCAGTAGTGGAGATGGAAAGAACTATATACTTTGCTTTTTAATTTGGAGATAGAGAGAAAGGACCTGCTTCCAATTTGGTCAAGATGTTGGAAAAGATTCTAAGATGACTTTTGATTTCTCTGACTTGAATAACTTTATACTTTGGTGTCATTTACTGTAACTGGGAAACTTGTTAGGAAATTTATTTCAGAAAAATGTGAGGTAGGGATTGTTTCCCTTAGAAACGTTTCCTTTAGAAATAATTTTTATCTGGGTATGGTGGTTCATGCCAGTAATCCCAGCAGCTCAGAAAGCTTAGGCAGGAAGACCACAAATTTAAGGCCTGCTGTAGCAACTTATTGAGGCTCCACAAATCTTAGCGAGACCGTATCTCAAATTTTTCAAAAAAATTAAATAAATGAGAGTGGTGGGGATGTGGCCCAGTCATAAAAAACCCTCTGAGTTAAATTCCCAGACCTCCACACACACAAAAAGAAATTATTTCTGCAGCAGACATTATTATGAGGATCTAAGTAAAGAGGAAGAAAAGACAATTGGAAAGAATTAAAGAAAAAGAATGGAAGATATCTTGTGGCATTTAAGATGTGAAAACATTTTGAAAAAAATCTTAAGAAACAAAAATATTACATATTCTGTGTCCTTGACAGATATAACTAATGAGTTTTAAGGAAGGAATCATTGAAAGGCTAACTTTTAGTGAATGCTAACTCTATAGTAGGTATTGATTATCATTTTCAGTTCATATGTATATATTGATTAGTTCAATTCATAATAGTCTTAATGAATGTATGATCTTCTTATTTCAGATGAGAACGATAAATTTGAATCAGGACAAGAGCATGAGTGCTTAAGATTCCATCGTCTTAATTATTTATTGTACTGTCATTTTGCTTTTTTTTAAAAGAGTGACAGAAAAAGAGAATCAATTTTTATTTATGTTTTCATCTTATTTTTGTTTTTCCAACACTTGGTTGTAAATGTGGTGCTGGGGTTCAAACCCAGGTCCTCACACATGCCAGGCAAACACTCTACCACTGAGCCACTGCTCCAGCCCCCATCATATTACTTCTTGTGAAGCACTAAGCTAAAGGGTGAAAAGAGTGGAAAGAATGACCATGTGTAGCATGCAATTTCTGGGAACCAAGGTGAATTCAGAATAGTCTTTGAACACAAGAACTTTAAAATATGTAAGAAAGAGTAGTTACCACTGGTAAAGATACAGAGGTAAGAGCACCCTCAGAGGTAAGTCAGGCCTCAGTTACTGTGGAAGAGGAGGCAGTATTTGGTAAAATGGAATAAGATGTAGAAAATTATGCTGATTGTGGAAGGGAGGTTACAGTGACTACAGAGTTTAGAACAGAGGATGATAATCATCAGCTGGATAAGGAGAAAGGAAGCATAGAGAATTACAGGAATAAAAATATGTAAGAAGAAAGATATCCAGTGGAATGCACTTGGCACTGGATATTGGAACAAGTATCTTTTAGGCACAGTCAAGTTTGTGAGCTCAAAACACTTTCAGGTTAATGTTGATGTTAGCTTGTGGACACTTATTTCTTAAAATTATGATGCCAATCATAAAACTGGGTGATAGAATGGAGAATTGAGAGCTGATATGATTCAAACAATGTATCTTATTAAAAGCCTAATTTTACAGCAGAAATTTCCCTCAGGGTTCCTAGTACATCAGACTTTTGAAGTATAAATTCCAGCTTTAAGTTTTAAAATATGTAAAGATTATATAGATATATTTTCCAGACACAGGTAGAGGACGGTATTTACTGATATAGTTCTAAGCTCTAAGTGTTAAGGGGTATTTTTGCTATTGTCATCATCAGCCACCTGCTAGTGCTTATTCTTTTTTTAATCTTCTTTTTCTGTTTGTATTTATCACTTTGTAGTTATTTCACATCATTTTCATTTGAGAACAAAACTTTTTCCATTCAGTCATTAATTTTGCTAGTATGTTCTACTTTTCCCCCTTTTCTTTCCATCCAAATCCCAAACATGTATTAACTCAACCATCTTTATTATATACTGCTAGAGTAAGGCTGGTGATTTTTTTGAATAAAACTGCATAATAGAGCTGACACAAATTACATTATGCAATTTTAATTGAATCCTCATTGTGGGTCAGCATTCATATTTCAGATTCATTGTTCCCTACTTCCCCTCAACTATTTAAAAGCAGTAAGAAAACCATAATCATTTTTATGATGTTCTCAAGTCTATCCCAAACACCACATCTAATTCAATAGATAACTTTGACTCTTCTTTTACAATGACAATATAATATCACTTATCAATATCTAGATTTCTAGTATCTTCACCTTTGTACTTTTTGTAGGAATGCCTTAAACTTCTCTACGTCAGAGGAAGTAAGAGTCCTCTTACTATGCAATGGTAGCATAGATGTGTCCTGGATTCTTTCCTTTAATGTCTTTTGGGGAAGTTATTCTGTACACTTAGTCATTACTTGGTTGTTTGAATATATATCATATAAATCATACTTATTTTAAGTAAGAAATGTAAAATAAGGAATAAAAAACAAGGAAGAAAGTCTATATTTACAAATTAAACCTAGTGGCTCTTTTTGCGTTGTCATGAACAATCAATTTTCTGTGACTTCAGACTCCTTCTTTCAGCTGAAATAGTTGCATCCAAATTTAGTTCTTAATGGGGAAGGGGACAACATGTTGCCACTACAAGGAAGGCAATTTCTACTGGTTGTGGAAAGTTGGAGTTCCCACTTAACTCCCATATAAAACTGACACCTAAAACAAACCACCTCCTGCCTGGCAATTGTTTTGTATCCCATTTGACAAAGGCACATGTGCTGTAAGAAGGAGATACAGAAACAGGAGTTCTATTTTAATATTAGCCATGTTGTGTAGCCAACAAGTCATTTAGAGCCTGACCCCTATTACTGTGGGAAAATATAATGATGAAGTACTTATGCAATCTCATTTCTTGTTGATTGTTCTTTCTTATAAACCTTTTTTCTCCCTAATTGTCTATTCCTTCACCCATGCTGATTGATATTGCAGAATTTGTCCAGAACTCTCTCAAATGAGAGGTGGTAATTGACAAATAGGTCAAACATACTGTTCTTTGTATTCTCCTTCACACATACTGAGTTGTCTTTCTTCTGAGAAGTATCCTACTCATTGTGTCTTTTCTTCCTCTTTTTCTTCTTATGCTTGTCCCTGATAGCTTCTACTATTTATCATATATTAGAATAGCTCCCATTACAGTCATCTAAAAACCAAAGATACTTCAATTCTGTCTACTAAACAATTTACATGTCATAGGAACTAGGGAATCCTGTGGTATTTGTATGTTATAGATCCAAGAGTTTCTGCACAACGTTGAATGCTTGGTTAAGGAATAGATTACCATAAAATTTTGTGTGGCTCATTACATAAAATTTAACCAATCCTGTGATAATTTTCAAATAAAATTAATAAAATCATCTGTCTACACTATGTAATACCTACTGATAATATAACTGTATGCTGCCAAATATGCTAAGCCATTCTTTGATTTATCTTCTGCATTGGTCAGTGTAATTCATCCTTGAAAATTCCCAACATAATTTTTGGCTTATTATATAAGAGTTAAAGATCCAGCTTAGTGTTTCAGATGTAAAGAATTGAGCACAAATTCCTGACCTCAAATTGCCTATAGAAATATATAGGCAGAGATACATAGGATTTAGTATAATGGAATATGATATATGTTTCTTCATTCCCAATAAAATAGCAAATGATCCATTTTTATTTTTTAATTGAATGGTTGTGTACTAATGTTATGATTTAGGAAGCCCTGTATCACAACTGTATTTTTCAACATAAGTGAAATAACCATTTTTTCATATTTTTTTCCTGTAAAATTACACTTTTTCACATGATTTTTTATTCTCATAGTTGAAATATTACATAGCTTTAATAATTATTTTAACAATGGCATAGACATTAAAATAATGCAAATAAGGTTGTTTTCTCAGGATACATGCACTAGTACCTCAAGAGAGAGAATTTTATCTAGTAGCTAAAGATAAACATAAAATATAAAGCTCATTTTATGTTCCAATTATAATTTTTGTAACATGATTAAATCATTGTGTCTTAAAATTCACAAATTTTCCATAATCATATTTTACCACTCTTATTGTTTATATGATATAATAAATTATTTTTGCATTTGGTTTCTTCTTAGGAAATAATATTCTCAAATACAGAAATAAAATTTTTTCTAGTACACATTTAAATAAAACAAAATAGATTATAAAATGTGTCTGTTTTAGAGGGGCCTGAGATTGAACATCACATCATGAATCCTAATCTAGATATCTACCACTGAGCTACATGTCCAGCCTAGACTATGCATTTGTCAACATTCAAATTGAAATTATTTCACAAGCTCTCAATCATAAGTTAATTACTCCTTTGTAAAAATAAATAATGAGGCCATTATCAAGTGTTATATCTCAAACACACAAATTCCTTACATATACCCATATACACACATCCATACATACACATATACCCAGAGAAACACAATTACATATGTACACAGCATGCTTTCCCTTGATAATTTCATTTTTCTTTTGTTATTCCAGTTTGGGTTTTATGTAGGAATTCAGAATTAAGTTAAACACCTTCGATTCAAAATAGTGAAAATACGATGGTATTGATATTAAAGTACTTGATTTATGAAAAGCTTGTTTTTCTAAAGAGCATTTAGGAAATTAAAATTAGCATTCCTTTTGCAATTGCAATCACTAATTTGCAATTTACTAAAGAATTAGTACTTTTGGCAGCAGGTGTTAATTTGTAACTAAAATGAAAATCCTTGATATCATTGAGGTAAGTGTCTTTTATTTGGATCTCACAAATCTTTCCCTGAAATGAATTTTCATAAAAGCTATAATATTGATAGGTTTGTAGAGTAAATCTGTGCTTTTATGATTTCCAACTTGGAGATTGCAATTTCTTACTTTATTATGGAGATTCTATGTTGATATTTGTGTGAGAGAGAAATATTACTATTCATGGACAAGTCACGGCTTGATCTCTAAAGATGAATGACTTCAGCGTGGTGGTTGTTCACTAGTATGTATACTTCTGCCTTTAGTCTTAAAGTCCTGTTTATCATCATATAATTTCATGTTCAATGAAGTGTGAATAAATTCACACTGAACTGGAAGGTGAACAAAAAGAGATTCAAAGATGTTTGAGTCATAAGAACCAGAATAAGCACCAGATAAAGTTGCAAGGCTAAGAATCAGGAATTTCATGAATTGAGTAAGCTTACAAATAACATAATTTCATTATTCTTAGTGACTGAATAAAACTCCACTGTACATATATCCTGCACTTTCATTATCTGTTCATCTGTTGATACCTAGCCTGGTTCCATAACTGAGTTGTGCTGAATTGTGCTATAATGAACACAGGTATGCATATTACTCGAAAGCATGGTGAGTTTAAATCTTTTGGATAAGTACGAAGGAGTGTTATAACTAGATCATATGGTAATTCTATTTTTAGTTTTTTGAGGACATTCCATACTGATTCCTTTAGTAGCTGTTCCAATTTACATTCCCAAGAACAGTGTATAAGAATTTCCTTTTCCTATGTCATTGTCAGCATTTATTATTATTATTGTACTCTTGCTGATTGCCATTCTGGAGTCAGACACATTATCAATGAAAATATGATTTACGTTTCCCTGATGGATAAAGATGTTGAACATTTTTTACATACATCTTGGACATTTGTACTTCTTTTGAGAAATGTTTGTTCAATTCATCTGTCCATTCAATGAATGGATTATTTTGTTTTGTAGTGCTGCATTTTTGAGCTGTTTATACATTCCAAAAATTATTCCTTAATCAAAATAGTAGCTGCCAAAGATTTTACCCCACTCCATAGGATGCCTCTTCATGATTTTGCTTTGTTTACTGTGCAGAAGATTTTTTAAATTTTTTTTTATTTTTTATTTTTGAACAACCTTACAAGTTTTTAACAAAATAATATAAAATGTGTATATATTCTGGATATTGCAATTACCCCCAGGAGTGCCCCCCCAATTACCCTCCCTTATCCCACTCTTCCCCTTCCCACTATATCTGTAAAAAAAGTATTAGGTAGTAAAACATTACATTAATTTGATGCAATGCCATTTGTCAATCCTTGCTATCGTAGTCCTGTTAGGAAGTGCCAATATATTGGAGTGTTAACACTATTTTCTTCTAGCAGTTGCATAGATTCTGGTCTAATTGCAAGGTCTTTGATTCACTTGAGTTTGACTTCTGTGCAGGGTGAAAGATAAGGATCAAGTTTCATTCTTCTTCATATGAATATCAATATGTCTCTTTTTATATCAGTACCATACTGCTAATTTTTACTATGCCTCTGTAGTATAATTTAAAATTAGGTATTTTGATGCTTCTTTGCTCAGGATTATATAGGCTATTCTGAATATTTTTTCTGCCTTATGAATTTTAGTATTACTTTCTCTAGTTCTGTAAAAAATCCAATTGGTATACTGAATGGCATTGCACAGAACTGTTAATATGGCCATGTTAATTATATCATTTTTGCATATGCATGAACATGCGCGGTCTCTTTATCTTCTAATGTTGTTTTAAATTTCTTTCTCTGGAGTTAAATAATTTTCATTATGGAAATCTTTAACTTCCTTGGTTAGGTTTATTCTTTGATATTTTGTTTTTTTAAGGTATTGTGAACCAAACAACTTATTTTAAAAGTGACTCCAAAAACCAGAATGTATTAAGATTTTTCCTTGTTCATGTAACTAAAGTTGGATGTGCTTGCTTTTGGCATTTGAATTTTCTACTCTACCAGCAACAGGGCAGTTTGTATGGAAATATTACTTCTATTTAGAAGCTATACTAGAGCTGTATTATATGGTAGGCTATAGTAAAGCTTCAAATAGCAGTAGTATGTCTCAAGAAACAATTAAATTTTACAGTGGAGTGTTGCTTTTGCTCATAGTTGTAGACCAAGATACCTTCAGTATGTTCTAAGTTTGATTGAAAGTAGGTCCTGGAGGCAATAACGGCTTCAAAGAACCTATTGAATAAAGGAACCTATTTCAAATATTCATAGGAATAAATTAAAGACTTCAGTGTGTAAATAATAGATTATGTGATTCTCATTTGAATATCAAAAGCATTGAAGCGCTGGAGATGGAGCATTTGAGAGGAAGTGTAGGTAAGCATGAAGAGAAGAGGTAAGGAGTAGACTCACGAGTGAGAAAGCCACAGGGAATGTGTGTTTAGGGAAAAGCTGATTCCTTCAACACTGACAGAATCATAAAATAGTAAACCAAAAATAAGAAGCACAATAGACAGAGTCTGTTCTTGTAGGTACCATTTCAGAATGATCAAAAATCAAATCTTCGCTCAATGGTGGGGTTGGAAGGTAAGGATACATACTCATTGATTCCACAAAACAAGGAGACCAGTTTGACTTGGATACATGATATATTACTTCCAGGACTCTAAAAGAGTCTACTCTAGTGGAATTTAGTCCTTATCTACTTAATTGTCCATTTCAAAAAAAACCTTCCAGATTCTCACTTTTTTTTATTAGTTGAATATGGACTTACAATTGAGGGGGAATCATTATTAAACAATCAAGAGCAAATGTTTATTCACATAGTTAGCCAAGGATGATGCCATTACATGGTTTCCCATTTCCCATGGGTCTATGTTTCCCCCAAATGAACCCCTGTTTTAAATGGTATGCATTTGCTTATTCTTTGTTCTCCTGATGAAAGTTCCCTGATTCCCCTCTCTGTCCTATTATACTTTTGTTTCATTTTTGTTTTGGACTAGGGCTTGAATCCAGGGGTGCTTTACCTCTGAGCTATTTCTTCAGCCCTTTTTATTGAGACAAGGTTTTGCTAAGTTTCTGAGGATCCCACCAAGTTGCTGAGGCAGTCCTCAAATCTGCAATCCTCCTGCCTTATCCTCCTGAGTTTGTGGGAATACAGGCATGAGCCACTGTGCCCACTTCATTGTATTTCCTTTTATTTTTGGTGCTGGAAACTTAATCCTGGGACTCACACATGCCAAACACACAATTGACTTCTGGGCTACATTCCCAGACCTCCAATATACCTCCTTATAATTGGCTGCAGGGCATAGCAGAGATAGAAATGAAAACTATTCAAAAGACCATCAAGGATAAAAGAAGCCATGGAGATTTTTGTCCCTAAAAAATCCTCTAACTGAGGCTGGAGTAGTGGCTCAGCAGTTGCAGCACTTGCCTAGCATGCACGAGGATGTGGGTTTGAATCCCAGCACCACGTATACAACAAAGTGTTGGAGCAATTAAGGTCACATGAAAACTAAATAAAATTAATTCTCTTTTTCTCTCTGTCTCTCACTGTTCCTGTCTCTCTTTTAAAACAAACAAACAAACAAAACAAAACAAAAACAACTAAAATCACCTCTAACCACAGATCAGGTACTTGGAATCATGGATGGCATAGATATATTTACTGAACATATGAATGTTCTAACAGTTTGTGAGATGGAAACTTAAACTTGACACATTTATTAACTAATTTAAAGAAGAAACAGACTAGGAAACAACCACTTTAATGTCCCCTCCTTGAGCCTTTCTTTCACTCTCCATGGCAAGTAACTTAACCAGGGATGTGTTTCCAAGTTCAATTCCATTCTCTTCTCTTCCTCTTCCTTCAGGTGTTGCATAGCATTGCTTCCAGTCTCTTTGACTACGACTGATTTGTGTTCTCCTTTCTCATTCACATGTTCTCTTTCATCTTCTATTTTTGGGTTAATTTGCTCATCAAAAAGGTAAAATATTAGGGACCTCTATCAAAGAATGAATGGAAATGTGGGAAAATAAGTTGTCAACAGCCAGACTTTTGATTACGGGCCAAGATAATCTGAAAGGAGGAAAAGAGAAGGTCTTTTATATTTAAGTTTATAACTCTTTTTGGATTTGAATAGTTAAAAGTTAAAAGATTACTACCAGGAAATGATATTTCTGCCCTCTAAGTATGTGTACCCTTGACTGAGCTCCTTTCTTACTTAAGGGTTTTAGTGTATTCACTAATTTACTGTGGATTTGGGATGTAGGAACATAGCATGCCAGCTAGTATGCCAGCATGTTGGAAGTATTTCATTATTTCTGTTTTAAAAGCTAGGTTGTTGTCTTAAGTTGGGTTTACTTTGGGTAAAAGCAATATTTTCAATACTTAGTTTCTAATAGTTTGAAAAATAATAGGTTAGAGAAATGTATATAATTCATAAGCTACCAGGAAAAAAAGAGACTTTTTCTTGGACATGAAAGCTCTCCAGGTGAGGGATAAATTGCTTATGGAATGATGTAAATTAGAGGCCAAGAGGGTAGATAACAAGTTCTTCTGGAAAATTTTTGAATATGATATCATGGACATGCTATAAAAAGCTACATTGTTTTAAGGGGAATTAGTCAGATAGACCACCTTCAGTTCATCCCATGTGCAGTGTCCTACTTAGGAAGTTACCATCACATAATCCATGTAATAAAGTAGGCCTTGCTGAGTGGAGTAACACAACAAGTTTAACTTTTGTGGAAGTTGACTTTCATAATGAAAATTTGTCCCAAATATGACACTGAGTGGTATATGATGCTTTATTTCAAGGAGGTATGACCAGAATAGGCAGACATGTACTGGGGATTTATTTAACCCTTCCTAAAATCTGATAAATGAAACTTTCTGATTTAGATAATATTGAGACACTGTCAACAAAGTGCACTCTATACTTAGCAAGTATAATTCAACTAGGAAGCAGATGAAAAATATCCAGTGTACCAGTGTCCAAAACATTTTTGACAAACTTTGGAGAAATAAAATAATATAACCTGTATCAGCTACAGAGAAGAGGGACAAGAGGCACAGAGCAAGAAAAACGTTGGAATAGGATTATAATCTGTAAGAAGTACTTGTTGCTTCTTGATTGGTTGGTGTTGTATGCAGAAATGGATAGTACGTTGGTGATTCTCTTCTACCTGGGGTTTTGGCTGAAAGTTTTAACATATGTTTATGTACACATAGAAGTTTATTTTTCTTGTTTTGTGGGGAGGATTCAACCCAAAGCTGGTAGGTGAATGCCTTCTCTTATCTTACTTTTTCTCCATCCTTCAGTCTTTAGTTAGATTTAGGGCATCACAGAATTTTTTTCTCTTACCAGTCCATGCTAGTCAGAATAGAGAGTAACCCAGCATAAGTAAACATGGTGGTAGAAGAAGATAACAGGAAGAATTAGACACAGATTCTAATGAAGCTTTCTGATAACAAAAATAATCAGAACTGCAGTATCGACAGAAGATTGAGACCTTCTCTGATTTAGTTTATCTCCCATGGGAAAGAGAAGGAAATGCAGTCTTTATTCATTTTGGGTAAGCAACACAGAAAGAATAGTGGTATAAACTGGCCATTGGGTCTTAAGGCATTCCAATGGGAAGAAGAATATGGGGGCTTATAATGTCAAGGAGACTTGAAATCTTCTTGGAAATTCTAGTACTTTTTGCAAAACTGTGGGGCTTACTAAAGCTATAAATATACATTACATATTTCCAATTAAAGAAGGAAAATGTTGGTCCTGAGAGGTGGGTCAATGGTTATGGTGCTTGTCTGGCATGTGCAAGGACCCAAGTTCAAACCCCAGCACCACATATACAACTAAGTGTTGGAGAAAAAAAAGGCCAGATGAAAAACTAAATGAAGTTCTTTCTCTCTCTCTCTCTCTCGTGTCCTTCTTTCTTTAAAAAAGAAGAAGCAAAATATATCAAGACTGTCAGACCTTGAGATAATTTCCTTTACTTCAATT
Source organism: Aplodontia rufa (assembly GCA_004027875.1). NCBI lineage: Eukaryota > Metazoa > Chordata > Mammalia > Rodentia > Aplodontiidae > Aplodontia > Aplodontia rufa. The sequence continues at coordinate 3,329 of PVKS010034070.1, read as the reverse complement.
TATTTTGTTTCACTAAAATTCTTATGAACTAGCCAGCATAGTGGTTTATGCCTGTAATACCAAACGCTTAGGGTGCTGAGGCAGGAGGATTGCAAGTTCAAAATCAGTCTCAGAAACTTAGCTAGACTCTGTCTTAAAATAAAAAATGAAAGGACCTGGTGATATGACTCAGTGGTTAAGTTCCATTGGTGTTCAATCCTTGGAATCTAATAAATAAATAAATAAATAAATAAACCACAACAACCAAAAAATAACTTACAAACTAGAAATGATGTTTCTCAAACTTTTCACTTCCCTAATTAAAAGCCATTTAAAACCCTAGTTGCTAATTTCTAAAACAAAGTCCAGTCAAACACTAGATCTTCTCACCTGAACTTCCTTCTGACATCTTTGGTCAATTTTTATCTTTTGTTTTTATATAAATGTACTATTTCATGATTTATTTTTATATACAATAATACAGCTTTGTTTTAGCAAACACTTCTGTGATTACAGATGAATGTGAAATTTGCATAACCATGATGAAATTCAATATACACAATAGTACCACTACAACTCCCAAAAAAACCTATTCAATTATTTAGTGTCAAAATTTCCCTGTACCCAGACTCTTCAATCCATTTACTATTATCTGTTTCCCTATATTTCAGTGTATTATGTTCAGTGTTTCTAGAAGAAAGCAGACTACTAGTGGCTTAGATGAAGGATGTAAAAGAATGCTCAAAACAAATTTGTTTCAGGAAAACTCAGAAAACTCATGTGTCAAGAGGCATTTCAGGGCATCCTTAGGTCCCAAGTTTATATTTATCTTGTAGATGATTTCTGGTAAGTAAAATGAGCTTCTTTTTCCTCCAGAGTCAGGAAAAATGGGGCTTCTGCTTTCTCCATCTATCCTGCAACTACTGGTTATTCTGTTTCTTTGCTTTCAGAATCCTGTGTGGTTTTCACAGCTTATTCTGTAGTTTGAGTTGAAGTAATACAGGGAGAGAACCTCAAATCTTTTAATAATAAAGTTGTGTTGGAGTGTTGGCATGTACTTTGTGCACCATTGCTACTGGAGCTGAGGAATGCAAGTTGCTCATTGATGCTTTATTACAATACTGGGAAAATGAACAGGAAAAAGCAGGCAGAGATATTTCTTTCATTAACAATACAACCTGAAAAAAAGGCTCAGTGTTTCTTAGTTTTGAAAAGGCTATGTGAAAACTGTGATGCATGAATGATTAACACTCAGGGAAGAAAAGACAAGGCAAAATGGTGGGGCAAATGTTGCACTGGTCCTTTGGAAAAATGCCAGTGAAATTTGTTATGTTATCCAAAACCCACTGATTATTATCTCATTCTTCGGTTCTGGGATCCTCTTTGATTGTTTTGCCTATTCTATGGTCAAGAGTTTAACTAAAGAATTCATGGAGAGGGATTCTGACCTTTGAGTGACAAACATGGATTGGAAAGGAGGAATATAATTTCTGGTTAGTTAATGCAATCTATTTGCTAATACTTTATATATAGCAATCAGAAAATAAACAGGATAAGGCATGCAAGGATATTTCATATATGAGCAACAGACACTAGCAGGAAGGCTTAATGTTTCACAGTTCTAAAAGCTTCCATGTACAAATGTGAAACCACAAGAGGACAAAACTGAGAGAGGAGTGGACATGGAAAAATATGGAATAGGTTTTTTCAGAGATCTTTGAACAAATTTCAGTGACAACTCATAGACTGAAATGTTGTAAATATAACAATGGTAAAAGGAACAGTAAAAGACATGCAAGGATATTCCCTCCATGAGTAACAGAACCTAACAGAAAGATTTATAAATTCTATAAACTTCCACATGACAATTACAACATATGAGTAGACATCACTTAAAGAAGGAAGTGTAAGGGAATAAAATAGGGGGCATAGAAGTCCTTTGTACAAATGTTAATGACAGAACTTAAATCATTGGTTGTTTCTAAGGTGAATGATTGGGCATTTAAGCAGGTCTACCCTCTTTAGATATGCTGCTTGTGGTACCCTACTGCAGATAGTGGCAATCACTTATAAATAAAGATGATTGACATCTCTGCGAGTGGAGTAATACATGGCACATGCAACATACAAGATGATGATGACAATGGGGGTATATTGGGGCATTTAGTTGCATGCAGAGATGTTTTTCCTAAAATGCACATATGCTACACTCACAAACCCTCCACTCCATGCTGGATGACCTCAGATAACTGTTGGGTGCTTGATCAGAGGCAAAACCTAGGAAGGTGCTGAAAAAAATCTTCCAATTGATTTCTGAGATTTATTATCTATTTTTCTAAAATTGTTTGAAATGAGAACAAGGTTTTTCATGTCCTTACAGAGTTATTGTATTCCTTGAGAGTATTATTCCTTTCGCAGAAACTATTCCCTATGCTTAACTCCAAATCTCTTAACCTGTCCTCATGTATCAGCTCCCCTCTGCATTTTCAAGTTTTCTCCTTAAGCCATCCTTGAATTCCCTCCAGCTTCTTAAATCTCTTACCTTCTGAAAGTCAAAATATTTTTTATCTTAGGAATGAATGTTCTATTTTTTTCACGTGGTAAAGAATAGGCTCATTCTTTTGAAAATAAGAAATTTCAAGTATCAAAAATATTTTGACCTATTCTAGCTAATATATCATGAATTGTGCATAATACTCAGAAACTTGTATTCTTTGATATGTGTTTTTAGCATTTACTTTAATTTTTCTATACTTATAATTTCACATTTACTTTCTTTATGATATCCCTTCCTCCTTTACTTATGGGAAAGGACAAAGTAAGAGAGGGAAGGATAGAAGGAGTGATGAAGAGAGTCTGATTCTTTTTATTACTGAGTAAGGAACAAATCACAGGTGAAAGGATACATGAGTTTTTTCATGCTATTAGTGATTATGTATACAGTTACTATGTATTTGCATACAGAAATATGTATGAACACAAGTTTTATTTTATTTATGTATATGGTCACTAATGGGGTTTGGCAATTATATGGCAAGTATAAGTTTCAATTTAAAAGTAATTGAACAAAATATTTGCAGAAATATTTTATCATTGCATTTTTCCCTGGAATCCAATTACCAAAATATTCACCAGCAAGCATTTGGTACTGGAAGTGCTCGATATTGTTGTTATTCTATTTTTATTAGCAATTCTAATGTGCGAAGTTCCTTTGCCAATCTGGTTTTAATTTGCATCTCCTTATTCACCACAAATGTTGAGCACCATTTCAAGTACTTACTTGTCAACCATATATCTTCTTTGATGCAATGACTTTGATATAATTTCTCTTCTTTATCTGGTTTATTATT
>PVKS010034069.1:0-21206 GCA_004027875.1 Aplodontia rufa | reverse complement strand
GAGAAAACCATGTGTCAAATGGTCAGACAGGTCCTAGGCAGCTGGTCCCCAGGATCAGTGGTCACGGTGGTAGCAGGAGATACCAGCAAAGCCCTGCTCCAGGTCTGCATTCCAAAACTGAGGCCATGATGTCTGAATGTGTGTCATCCTGCCTCATGAACCCAGGCTGCCTTCTCCTGCCCTCCCTCCTATCCATGTGCCCCCTCAGTGCTGGCCTAATCCACAGCAGCTAATCTGTTAGAGTGACGGTCAGATATTCTTGGACACATTTTAAAAAGAGAAAAAGGCCAAAGCCAGGGAGAAGAAGTGACTGTTGGCACTTCAGGGAAAGCTCAGTGAGGCTGAAGGTGAGAAGGCTGGTGGCTGTGGTCCCTCCACCTGCTGACAGAGGACTGTGGTGTGATCCACACAGTGGGTGGGAGGGGGATTGTGGCAGGTCCCAACTCAATGTCTGGTGCTGGAGGCTGGGAGGCTGGGATGGCAGCACAGCTTGAGTCAGCTGCTTCACCTTCACCTGGTCTCCCACAAGGCCCTTGGGGCCTGTACTGGTACAGACCCTATCTGAGAGAAAGGGGAGGCCCAGGATGCTGAGCTTGGCCTAGGCAGTCCCAGCTGGCTGGTCTGTGCTGTGTCTGCCTCCCTGCTTGAGGCCCTGTGGTGCCAGCTGGGTTCTGTGTCTGCCTCCCTGCTCCAGACTGTGTTGTTCCAGCTTGGTCGGTGTTGTTCCTGCCTCCATGATTGAGGCCCTGTGGTGCCTGCTGGGTGCTGTGTCTGCCTCCCTTCTTAAGGCCCTGTGGTGCCTGCTGGATGCTGTGTCTGCCTCCCTTCTTGAGCCCTTGGTTCGTGCTGGGTGCTGTGTCCAGCTCCCTGCTGAGGCCTTGTGGTCTCACACATGTACCATACTTCTCACACCAGTTGGTTGTGGACTTTCTTCACATGCAGGATTTGCTGACCTCCCTGGCTGCAGTCCCCAGGACCTGTATCTGGAGGAGGGTTTGGGCCCCAGAGGTGGCCCAGCAGAAGTGGGAAACTTTGTGGAGACCAAGCCCTCTGCACAGGCTCCTGAAGTCTTCTGCCCCCAGAGGTAAGCCCAGGAGCCCCTGGCTCAGAGGAGCTTTTGGCAGGCCATGAGGTTGGTGGTGGCTTCCTCCAACTGTGCAGATTGAGGCCTGTCCTTAGGGAATTCTCAATACTCTAACAATCTCTCCAGTCTGGATCTCCAAAAGCAGCAGCTTTGTTCTTTCTTTTTCCCTTTTGGTACTGGGATTGAGTACCAATCCCCAGGGGAAATTTACACTGAGCTTCAAGCCTGGTCCATTTTATTTTTTTATTTTGAGACAGGATCTAACTAAGTTGCTGAGGCTGGCCTCAAACTTGCTATCCTCCTGCCTCAGCCTCCCATGTTGTTGGGATTACAGGTGCACAACACTGCACCCAGCTGCCAGGGGCCATCCCCAGCAGAACTCTTAGGGTCCCCAAAGGTTGAGTGGGTTTGGTGGTGGGGAATGACTTGAACCTCTGAAGTAAGTTGCAAGCAGACATAGCCCAGCTGCTTGAGTAAAATGCTGTCTGTTCTTTATTGTAGAACTTTTTTGTACAGGTGCACAGACAAGACTTTCATTATCTGCTTCATTGTACAATAATCTTTTCAGTTTCCCAGTAATCTTAAACTATCACCCATTAGTATAATTCATGTCTTCAACCTTTCCACCACATTGATCATATGTAACTAGTTGGTTTAAACTGTTACTTTTTTTCCTTCAGAAGTTTCTTCAAACCATTGCCTCATTTGATAAGAGAAGTGTTTGAAGGTTTCTGTACTACATTAATCTAGAAGCCCTATCTTAGCATAAATGAAAAGCTTCTTATTTAGCTAGAGACCATACGTAACTATTTGGTTAAAAATGTTTCAGAGCACCAGACATAAAACTATCCACTTTATCATAAAGTCATAGTTAAATCCTCATGGACTGTTTCAAGTACTGCACAAAGAAGCCTTATTTTCCAAAAGAATAATGTTTTTAGTTCTCTAAACCTGCTTTGATAAAAGACAGAGATCAAACACCTCGCCAGACTTCATCTCCCTATTTTTATTCAGCAGTTTCCTAATTAGCTATACTATGTTATAGGCTATTATAACTCCAACCCCATTAACTACTAAACTAAAACTATTTTGTTATTGAAACCTTACTATATATTTTATAGTAGTCCTAGATCCTATAATTGTTAATTTTATAAAATATTTGTACCTCCTAATCTATGGACTAAGAACTAAAACCTAACATCTGCAAAAACAAGAAAGGTAAACATGTCTTTCTCATTCAAATTTGACAATACAATGTGAACACTCTTAAGATGGTATTTGGTAGATATTTTACAAATACTGTTTCTTTGTTCCTGAGTTCTAATTATTTTGCTTTCTATTTCCAATTTTATTTTAAAGTCAGTATAGCTTTATTTTCCATTATTTCTATATGTGTTATTATAAGCACTCTTCTCAACTATCCCCAACAGTTGTTTGAGCAGTGGAATTCTTATAACAACCAGAGAGTTTCCAGTTTGAGTAAATTCATAGTACATATAATTATTAGAACACAGTCAATTCCTAGAAGGGATGGTTTTGGCAATTTCCAGGGCTGGCTTTGCCTAGATTATCCCCAAGTCTGGACTTCATCAGACAGAACTTTGGTGGACATTGCCTCCTCCACCCAGCCTAAAAATAGTAGTTTTCCCTTCAAACTAAAAAGGGCCCCAAGCATGAGACCAGATGTGGGCACACAGTCCTTCTGTGAATTCTCAGGGGTCACCCTGGGCCTCAGCAGCTTCTTTCTGTGTTTTGTTTCCCATTGAGTTTCTGAGCAGCATTAGATCCTGATTTTATATTCCAAGTTATGGTTTTTTAGAGGCTGGGGAGGGTCCTGATTGTCTTGGTGAGTTAGCTGTTGATGATGTCAAAGCTGTGTACTGTCAGGGATGGGGAGAAGATGACCAAGGCCTCCAGGTGGGGTACATCCTGGGGATTGCAGAGAAGAGACATGGAGGATTGTAATGGGGTGGTGTGGGAGCTCTGGAGGTAAGAGGCTCAGTACCACAAATCCTGTTCCCAAAGACATATGTCCTGTCCACACGAGGGACCACCAGAACCAGGTTTCCAGGGCAGAGGGGACTCACAGATGTTGATGGTGAAGTCCAGGGAAGTCAAATCAGGGGCTACCCAGTGGGGGCAGAATTGCAGGTGGGTGTATTGGTGGTGTGAGTGGAGGACATGTGTTGGTGTAGGTGGAGGAGGCATGTTTGTATGGGTTAATGTGGAGGTGTTGGTGGTGTGGGTGGAGGATGCATGTTGGGGGTGTGGATCGATGTGTGCATAATGGTGTGATGGACATGTGTGTGTTAGGGGTGTGGGTGGAGGATACATGTTGGGAGTGTGGGTGGACATGTGTGTGTTGGGGGTGTGGGTGGAGGATATGTTGGGGGTATGGGTGGAAGATGCGTGTTAGGGTTGTGGGTGGAGGAGTTGTGCTGGTGTGGGTGGAGGATGCATATTAGGAGTGCAGGTGGACATCTGCATGTTGATGGTACAGGTGCAGGAGGTGTGTTGGTGTGGGTAGATGTGTGCATGTTGGGGGTGAGGGTGGAGGAGGCATGTGGGTAATGTGGGTGGAGAAGGTGCAGGTGTTTGTATTGGTGGATGTGTGTGGCCCACACTGTCTCATTCCCCTGATGACTTCTTAGACACAGGAGGGCCCTGATGGAAGTGTCCATGATCAGTGTTAATCTCCTAGAATGGCTTCCTGGGCCTTGTGGGAGACCCTGTCTGTTTTCCAGACCCCTGGAATTGTCGAGGACCCCATCTGCCCTCCCAGGCCCCATGAGTGCTGTGGAGCTGAGCCAGGTCCTGCCGTCCAGCCAGGTAAGGTCTTCCCATGAGTCTTACATGTTCCCCTGAACTCCTTGTCCTGAGCTCGTGCTAAGGAGGGCTCAGCTGGGGCAGTTGGTAAATAGGGGTCAGAGGTGACTCATGACTGGACGTTAGTGGATTGGGAGTTGGGGTTGGGCTGGTCCAGAGGGTGATCTGCACAGGGCCAGGAGGAGTGGCAGGAACGCAGGTCTCAGCCTGGCAGAGGGACCCCTGTGTGTAACTCTGCTGGTTTTCCAGGTGCAGTGGCCCAATGGCCAGGAATCCTGTGATTCCCTCTGGGGAGCCAGGATGCTTCTTGATTTTTCAGCAACAGCTGAACTGAATTGTCCTTGAGGAGCCAGATCAGCACCCCAGCAGGAGCAGGTGGACCTTGTCCAGCTGCTCAACACAAGTTACAGAGCTTCATCCTGAATGAAGAACTGATCCCCAGAGTTCTCTGAGGGCTTCTGCTGAAAGACATTGAGGGCTCCTTAGTCCACTATCATGTTTCAGTTGTGTGGTTGGCAGCTCCCTGTTAGAGAGATAGTTTGGGAAATTTTTACAAGTTAAAGGAGGTTCAACCTGGTTGCCCCAGATCAGAATTAAGCACCCTGTGTGGTCTGTGCCATGAAGGCCTCCCTGGAGAGGGGAATATTCCACTGCTGGCCACCTGTGGCCACTCCTCCACCTTGATAGCCCATGCTCTGCACAGTTAAGGCCTCCATAGAGAGGGAATGTTTCATTACTGGCCACAATTCCTCCACCTGTGTCCACTCATCCACCTTGTTAGCCTGTGTTCTGCATAGTGAAGGCCTCACTGGAGAGGGAGTGTTCCACTGCTGGCTGCCTCCCTCCACGCATGCATAAGGTCACACTCTGTTAGCCTTCTGAGTGGGATGTGGGCTGCATCCTAACCTCTCTGTGGTCACAGGATATCTCCCATGAAAGGCAACCTGGCTGGGGAACGCCCAGGCAGTGTGGAAGAGGGTGGATTTCCCATTAGTTTGTAATTCACTGTGAAGCAAATGTTTTGTTCATCTCCATTAAAGCATAGTCTTTGAAATATGTTCCCCTTCTCTGACCTAACTGTGCACGCTGATATCCATCCATCTATGGATTCTCCTCAGCCTCTGAATCTGGGGCTTGTATTTTGTGACTAGGTGTGAATCACTTGATGTGTCTACCCTACTAATGGAGGTTTAATTTATCTGGTGTCTATTCTGAGCAGTGTCAGGCAGAGTGCCCTGCCCTTTGCCTTCTGCCTTCACCTAGGTATCTGCGGTGACAGGCTCCTAGAAGTTGAATTTTCAGGTGGGTTGCTTCAGCCAAGGGGTGCACTGCGGCTTCAGTGGTCTGAGACTATCCTCTGCTCTCCTTCCAGAAGCCCATTGTACAGAAGAGGTGTGTGTGAGTTGAGCTGGGGTCGTCAGAAAGCGATGCAGGCCTCAGACCACAGCCGTGCTAAAGCAACAACAGGATGGTCTGTGATACATGCACAAAGACCCTATGTTCCTAAATTCATTAGTGTAAGAACAAGGAGCTGCTGCTGGGGAGCAAGAGAACCTTGACTGAGGTCAGAGAAGGGCATTTACATGTATGGTGGCAGAATGGTGTTAGAGAGAAACTGGTGCCTCCACATCTCATATCCAGAGGCTGCTGCATGGCTCATTTAGCCCCCATGTGGACCTCACAGTCCCAGGTTATGAGAGGATGAGGGGGAGATGATAGCCTCCTGGAGTCCATGCTCACTGTGACCCTGTGTTGACCTCACAGCCCTCAGGTTAGGAGAGGATGAGGCGGAAACCATGGTCTCCTGGGCCCACTGCTCACTGTGACCCTGTGTGGACCTCATAGCCCTCAGGATTGAGGAGGAGGGTGTGACAATGGCCTCCTGGAGCCCAATGCTCACTGTGACCTCATGTGGACCTCACAGCACTCAGTTAAGAGGAGGAGGAGGTGTTGATGGCTTCCTGGGGCCCAATGCTTACGTGACCCCAGATGGACCTCACTGCCCTCAGGTTAGGGGTGGAGGGAGAGTGATAATGGCCTCCTGCAATCCACTGCTCACTGTGATCCCATTTGGGGACTAGAAGCTTCCGAACCTTGAAAATTGCCAGCTTTCTCATGTTATGGCTACTTGAGTCTTGGTGGGATGCAGATCTTGCTGGTCTCATCTCCTGGGTTGGTGCCATTGGTGAGCTTGGAGAGCTTGCCAGGTCCCTAAAGAATGATGGTCACATGTCTCCTCAGAACCATACACTTGCAGCTGTGGTTCATTTGTCAGGTTCTTCTCCTTTTCTTTTTTGCTATTGAGTTGTTGTGTTCCTTTCATGTTCTGGATGTTAACCCCTTGCTAGATGAATAGATAGCATTATTCTTTCCTTGGGGATTCTCTCTTCACTCTTGATTATTTTTCTGACTGTGCAGATGCATTTCAGTTTGACATTATCCCCTTTGTCAGGGTTGGTTCTCTTGGCTCTGCATTTCCGGTCATATCAAAGAAACCACAGGCTGCTCTTCTAACTTGAGCTGTCCCCCAGCCTGTGCCTATCTGGGGCACCAGCCAACCTCAGCTGAGACCTGATCCATCCTTTAGGGTGGCACATGGAGGCCCCAGGCAGAATTATTCCATCAGAATAGCACAGGGCACAGGGGTGTGGTGGCCTGTGTGTCCCTCCTGTGCTTGCACACAGGAACCTGCATGGTACAGGGCTCAGGGGTGTGGTGACCTCTGTGTGTCCCTCCTGGCTGAGCACACATAGACCTGCATGGCACAGGGCACAGGGGTGTGGTGGCCTCTGTCTATCCTTCTTGTGCGGAGCACATGGGGATCTGAATGACACAGGGCACAATGGTGGGATGGGGACACTGAGAGACTTCCTGTGATGACAGGAGTACAGGTGGACCAGAATGATACAAGGAACAGGGGTGTGGTGGCTTCTGTGTGTCCTTGTGCTGAGAACACGGGGACCTGCATGGCACAGGTTGCAGTGGTGTGGTGGCCTCTGTGTATCCCTCCTGTGCTGAGCACACAGGGACCTGCCTGGCACAGGGCACAGGGGTGAGGTGGCCTATATGTGTCCTTCGTGTACCTGCATGGTACAGTTATCACACCTTCCCTGTTCCCTCCCCTTCCAGGCCCTGCCTTGCAGGAGAAGGAACACAGTGGGGCTGTTTACCTTACCTGCATTGGGGGACTGACTACCCACTCCAGTTAGGGCTCATAGTCCTTGCTCTTATGTGGAGATCTGTGGAAGCCAACCCTGTCCCTGTGCCCTGTGCCCAAGACCCGATGGCCATGGGGGTGGCCTGGTGACTTGCACATGCTGACTTCTGTGCTCTGACCCAAATACAGCCCTTTCTAAATGGAGAGGAGACCCGTGCTGTCAAACAGGAACTGAACCAGGCACTCAGTGGCTGCAGCACCAGTGTGCACTGGGTTTCTCCCACCATCCGGGCGGTGTGATGGTGATCCAGCACACTGGTGACTTGTGGCATGTAGCACCAAGGTGAGAGGCCTTAATGATATGCCTCATAAATAAAAGCACAATCTACCTAGTGCCAGGATGAGAGGACCCAGGAGTCAGAGCTGGATGGCAGTGAGGACAGAAGGGGACACAGAGGTGGGGGAGGGGCACAGGCCAAGGGATATCCACTGACTGCCATGCAGGGGATGTGCCTGTCAGGTAGAGATTCTGAGTTGCCAGAATTTTCTGCTGCCAACACCATCTTCTTTCCTTTCCTGAGAAGCTGGAGAGGTGGAGGGCTGATGCTGGCCTCAACTGGACTGGACTTGGAAGGTAACTCCCTGTGGCTGCAGAGTCTCCTCTCACTCCTCCCCCAGCACCATCCTGTCCCTGATGCATCCCTGGCCACAGAGGCCCCGACCAAGACTGACCATCTCCTCTGGACAGCAGCACAGAAATGGGGCACCAGTGTGTCAGGAGAGGTGACCTGCTGCTGCTGTGGGTGCAGAGCTCCAGGTCCTAAATATATCCAGACATTCTTCTACTGCACCTGAGAAGGATGGGTGGAAGACACAGGTACATTGGCACTTAATAGAGCAGAGAAGCACTCTGAAGCAGAGGATGTGTGCTTGCTCCCAGCCAAGAGGGGCAGCTGCCTCCCATTGGAGGGACTCCAAGGAAGCCCAGTCTTCCTGAATCACCTGGGAGAGGACTTGAGCTAACACCATTGAGAGTGTGAGAGCCTTTCCCTCCTCAGCCTTGCCCCGTGATGTGGCCCAGTATGTGGATTCCACTCCCCATCACTCACACAAGCCAGAAATCCCCTCAATGGTGTTTCTAGTGGTCTTTATTGTCCTGTTTGCTCCTGACCAATGCCATGTGCCACCATAGAAAAAACCCACTGAAGCCGGTCCAAGATGGAGAGGAGCTCCACCTCTCCTGATGTGCTGGAGACAGGCTACCTGTGTGGGGCTCCTTGGGAATGGGAGGCTGTGGGGTTGAGGGCATCTGCATCTGGACCCCTGAAGCTCATCCAGGATGGAGACCAGCTCCACTCCTCCTGATGTGCTGAGGACAGGCTGACCTGTCTGTGACATCTTAGAAGGCCATGGAAACAGGGCATCCATGACTCATTTGTGGCCTGCTGGTCAGGAGCTCAACATGGAAACTGAAGATTTCCTCTTGGTTGGAAGTAAGAACCATGATAGATGCCAGAACTCTGATGACTCTGAAGGCAGGGGAGGAGGGCCAATCAAGTCCAGCTGGCACCTGGAATGTCAGGCTCAGTGGAGGCAAGGAGTTGAGGGATGCTCAGGTCATCCCAAGCCACTGGCTACAGCACTGCCTGGCTCTCCAGCCCCACTGCCATCCAAGAGGCTTCCCCATGCCCAACACTCCTTCCCCTCCACTACACCCATATCCTGTGCTCAGCTCCCATCTTCACCCCCTTCACACATGTCCCTGCATTTGCTGTGAGGCCGCATCCTGCCTCACTGTCCACATCTGCTGCCTGCCTCCTGCCCTATATCACCTCCACCCACATGCCCCTCCCACACCCCCACAGTGTTATCATTCCCTCCCTGCAGGTGGGGTGGGCCCTGAAGGGGCTGGGGAGGAGGACAGCTCTGTCACTTAAGTGGCATCCCAGTTTGGAGGAGACAGGAATTTCCAAAGGTCTACGCCTGACCTAGTCTGCAGCCTTGCTCTGGGCTGTCCACCATGGCCAGTTCCCCCCTGCCCTGTGCAACTGGCCACAGTGGCTCTGCTACGGCATTGGCCTGAAAGGGACCTGCAGGTGTCAGATGCTGCTGGCCAGACCAGTTGAAGCCTGCACACAGCAAATGAAGACAGAGAAATTGCCTGAAGCTGGAGGTCAGGAGACCTTACCCAAGATGAAGTGACCTCCCAGACCATCAAGCTCCTCCTTTATTAGGAAGAATAGACAAGGCTATGGTGTTCTCATGGAATTAGAGGTGAAAGCAAACACACAACTGCAAACATCCAAGCCTCCTTGTCTTGCTCCAGGTACCCTGCATCAGCCTTTGTCAGAATAGCCTGTCTCAGGACCCTCTGGAATACAGCAGTGTCCTGCTTTTCTCCAGATAAGGACTTCCACAAACCACCTCCTGCTCCAGGGTCCTTTGCCCTCAAGAACCTCAGGCTTCCTTCTTGACTGATCCATTCACAGGTGGCATTGTCTGTCCCCACCAAGGATGACAGGGATGGAAAGTCCATGCTGACCCAGTCTTCTGGTCCTTGCTTCCCAGCTGACTCATCCTCTTCAAGGAGGGAAGAGAGTTGAAGCAGAGGGATGAGGGTGAAGCCTGCCTAGATCCCAGAGACCGGAGCTATCAAGACTGGAGGACGGAGGTTGCAGATGAAGGTAAAACCTGCCCAGAGTCCACAGCCATCAGGACTAGAGGACAGAGGCTGAGGACAAGTGTGAAACCTTCCCAGAGCCATCAGGACTGGAGGATAGGGGCTGAGGGCAAGGATGAAGCCTTCCCAGAGTCATCAGGACTGGTGGACAGGGGGAGGAGTCAGGAGGTGCTTTTGAAATTCTCCTTGCTAGATAGGAGAGGTCTGGCTTTGCTGATAGAAATTCTAGCTGCTCTGTGTGGCCAAGGAAGCACTTCCACCCAAGGGTTCAAGGTCCCTGAGGTCAAGGCTGAGTGACTAGGACATGGTGGAGGGCAAAAGCAGGAGTGGGAGGAAGAACTCTATGGCGGGGTCAGGGCTTGGCACCTTTGGTAGGGGTTGGGTACTGCCACTTGGCTCTCCACTTGTTCATGGTGCGCTCTAGGGCCTGGGTCTTCTATCAGTCCACTTCAACGTAGCTCACCTCCTCAGAGGCAGGAGAGTACCTGGACGGATGAGGAGAGAGTGGCTGAGTCACCAGTAAGGCAGGGAGGAGAAGAGTAGGGTGATACTCAGTTGCAGGGGACAGGATGTGGCCCTGCCTCACAGGAGCCATCTTGTTATCTCAAGCGACTGTGCCCATCTTAGATGTGACAGGCCCTGACAGCCTTCCAGGAGTGAGCTTGCAGGGGCCTGTGGTACTTCCTTGGCTGTCGGGATGAATCCAGGCCTGTCTCTGCCCCCACTGCTCACCCACAGATAGGAACATGGGGCACAGCCACAAGCCTTCACACGGACTCCCTGGTGAGCCCCTTGTCCCTGTGAGCCATAGCTCCATCCTACTGTTCAGGCTGGCTTATCTCCTCTGAAGACTAAGGAGCCCTCAGTCCTGCCCCTCAGTGAATGCTCCTCATAGCAGAGCTCAAACCAGGAGGCAGGACACCTGGGCTTCACCTCTCCCTGACTGTGTAACCATGAGCAGGCAGGGCTGTGTAAGGCTGTGTGAGGTAGGAAATCCATGCCTAGGAGGGGCTCCTGCTGAAGCAGGTGTGGTCACCCAAGCTAGGTTGTGGGGAGAGGGACCCCAGCTGGAGCAGTCACCCAGGCTGGGTGTGAGGGGAGAGGGGCCCAAGTGAATCAGATGCAGTCACCCAGCTGGTTGTGTGGTGAAAGGGGCCAAGTACAATGTTCCCTGGAGCTCACCCCACAGGCACCTTGTAGCTGGGGTTCCAGGAGCTCTGCTGGAAGTCCAGGTCCATATACTGGACATAGACAGTGATCTTGTCAGGGCCTGGACTGCTGGTTTCACTGAAAGTGGGAGTTGCTTCCCCCAGACTCTCCTGTCACAAGGAGGGAGAGCTGTCAGTGACCATGGGGAAACAGCATGGGACATGCGCTGCCCGTTCAGAGTCTATTTAAAGCACCTTAATGTGCCTGTGGAGCAGGCACTGCTTCAGCTCATTCAAGTTAGGACAGGGATAAACTGGTTCAAATAGGTGCTGTGACACAGCTACAGCTTTGGCCCCAGGTCTGCTTCTTGCCTACCCTCTGATAGACCACCCTCCTTGCTGGCCTAGGAAGGTAGTTCTCTTTGGGGGGCTTATGTTGCTGAAAATCAGCTGCCTGGATACTCCCACCTGTGGTCTAGAGCAGGTGGGTCACACTGGGACAGCCTGATCCCCTGCCCAGGCCTCAAGAGACCAGGACAGTGCTGCCCCAGCTGTGCTCTGCAGTCCTAGCTGCAGCCTCATGCACCTGTTGAGGCAGCAGGAACCTGTTTTCTGTTACCAGGTGCTTGGTGGCTGTACCCTGTTCGTGGGGATCTCAGCCTATGCTCACTGCAGACTGAGCCTCTCTGCCTATAACACCACCCCTTGGAGCACAGAGATCCTTCCACCCACACTGGTCAGGAGTGTCTGAGCCTTCCCAGGGGACCCATACCTCCCCACTGCTAATGATGGTGGCCTGGATCCAGAAAGGGCATACAGCCAGACTCCAGCATGAGGGAGGTGAGGGGTAGGGCAGCAAGGCAAGCCAGGAGTTGCGGGCAGCTGGGAAGTGAGTACCAGAGAATGCATGGCAAGGACAAGGAAAAACACGCTGCCTCCCAGGTGCAGGCTGGCGTTTTCCTGTCCTCATGAGGAACATGCAGCCAAACTCCAGCAAGAGGGAGGCAAGAAGAGGGGTGTCAAGGCAAGCTAGCAGGTGTGGGCAGCTGGGAGTGAGTACCAGAGAATGCATGGCAAGGACAAGCATGCCCTTGTTGCCTCCCAGGTGCAGGTTGGTGGTGCCCTGCACTCAGGATAGATGTGCAGACAGACTCCACCACCAGGGTTAAAGGGAACACAGATGGAGGCAATTCAGCAGGTGGGGGCACCTGGGACGGTCCTAGGGAACTCACGGAAAGGACAGGCATCCCCTCACCGTCTTCTGGGTGAATGTCCTGGGAGGTGCAGCTGCTGGGTGCAAAGATGAGCAAGGCCTCAGAGCCTCAGCTGTATGTACTAAACTCCAGCTGAACCTGAGCTTCACTCTATCACCAGAGTGAAATATGCTCTTGAGGGGTTGCAACCGTCCCCCTTCACAGACGAGGTGCCCTGTCTCATGAGGCCTACCAGCTGACAGCAACAGTGGCTCCAGCATCCAGCTCACCTGACTTCAGCCCACTTAACCCCAACCCTACAACCCATGATGCTCGCATGGCCCTGGGTGGCTGGGAGGGGGACTGGATGAGGACACTGCTGCCTTTAAGTCAAGGGCTGCTGGCTTTGCTGGAACAGGAGAAAGAACTCAGCGACCACACTTGCAGACACATTCACAGAGACCTTCGTAGCTACTCCAAGACACAGCCTCACATTGTTCCCCAGGTTCCAGATCATACTTGTTTCCTACTGGATCTCTGCAACCAGCATCCAGGATCCAAATTGGGACATGTGGTCTAACTACAGGTTTTCCTCTGCAGTTTGTAATTTTATAAAATAAATCAAGCTGGTTACTGGCACCACTTCCTGCTGCTCCTGGGCAGGCTGCTTAGTCCACGGTGGAGGAGGTGACTCCACAGGTCTTGGGGGTTCAGTTCCACACATGGAAAAGAGGAAAGAGTCCCATCAGGGCCCTTTCTGCTGGTGCCCTATCCCTGCCCAGGAGCCCTGCCACTGGTCTTCAGTCTTCAGAGCCTGGCAGTGCAGACCTGGACCTTCCTCCTGGCCCATGCAGGGGCCAGATCTGCCTGCAGTTAACCCTGATATGCACTGATTCTTCCTGGGGTCTCTCTGCCCACAACCCTGGAGGAGTGGGGCATGCGCTATTCCCATGTCATAGATGAGAATCAGTCTCAGAGCTTAAGTGACTTCCCTAGTGTGATCTACACCAAGTCCCTATGTGATACCTGAACACAGCAAACAATCCCTGGACACTGTCCTGAGAAGGGACACAGGAACAGATTCACCTTTCCAGCCAGGCTTGAGGCTGCGGTTGATGAGGGGTGCATGACCTTGCTTCCACTGGCAAGTTCTTGGTGTGCAGGAAGGGCTGTGGGTGGGGAGCTGAGGGGGCCATGGCCAGGGCTCCCTGGGCTCCTGGGAGCATGGGGGTGCTGGGAGTTCCCACCTGCTCTCTCCTTGGCCAGTAGGGTGCAGGTACCTGGTCTCCCAAACAGAAGGTCATCCTTAGGACTGGCCCTATCCAGAGGGCCCACAACTGCCCTTGATGGCTGTGGAGAGGAACAGTGAAGGAATACTTGTCACTGACAGGAAGAAACAAGATGGTGAGAAAGCTATCATGGTGGGCCACACTCTTCCTGGAAACCATGGAAGAAGGCACCGAGGATGAGAGGAAGAGGGGAGTGAGCCAGCCTCCTCCACTTCCTTGAGATCCACCCAGAATCAGTGCCAAGTCCCATATAAAATGCCCTGGGTGGCTGGGCCTGCGGGGTCTCGGAAATCAGAGTGTTGGGACGCCCAGGCTGCACACAAGGTACCTCCATCTGGGGTTCAGCCTCCCCTGGCAGGTCAACCCCTGAGGCTGATAACAGGAAGGGCAGGTACATTTTTGGACCTGGAGGCTGGGCCTGGGGCTGCAGCTGGAGGTCCCTGGGGGTGAACAACACAGCAGCCTTCAACATTCTGCTGAACCCTCACAGGCACCATGCCCTGTACTCAGGGAGCCTGAGCCTCCCTGTTCAACTTATACTGATCTGCATGCTTTCAATATGCACCTGTCAGCTGGCCACACAGCCTGGGACCTTGCAATCCAGCCCCAGCATCCCCACCTGTGGAGCACACAGCCAGAGGCATTCCTGTCCTAGTGAGACTCAGCTTCCAGAACCCTCCCCATCACACAGATACCCCATACCTCCCAGACACGCACCCACCTTCTAGACCCCACTCACCATCCAGAGCCCCACCCACCTTCTAGACCACTCACCTTCCAGACCCCACCCACCACTCAGATGCCAACCATCACCTATAAACTGCCTATGGGCAGTTTACATCAGCACATTGATCCCTTCCAGACCAGGACCTCTGCACCAAAAGGTACACTGATAGCCATAGGACCATAAGCAAGGCCTGCAATGGACACACTTTCACCAGGGGTGTGTTGACCCCAGGTGAGAGCCTAGGAGGGGCCTGTGAGAGAGAAGCCCTTCTCTGGGGCTGCTCTCACAACTCCTCAGGTGTGACCTCTCAAAGCACTCTGCAGCCACAAAAACTACCACTTACCTGGGGAAAGGTGGCTCCAATGTTCTTGCACTCAGAAAACGATCCTGCATTCTCAGTACACCCCTGGAAGTGCTTGTCAGACTCCAGGAGGGTGGCTGTGCCAGAAACACAGGGTAATGAGGATCCCTGTGGATCCTGCACAGTCATCCCAATGCCCCCCACAAGCTGCATACCAATCCCCAGAGGACAAAAGCCCAAATGCTAAAGGCTGGGGTAATTAATGACATCTCCAGACCTGCACAACCTCAGAAGGCCCAAATTGGACATGCAGGCTCCAGAGGTGGCAGGGCAGATAGTAAGCTCACTTCCCTGCACCACTGTCCTGCACTACAGCTGACTCAGGGCAGTAGACAACTTCAGCCTCACTCATTTCACCTTCACCACTATCCTACTCCTCAGCTGACCAAGGGCAGTGGAAACCTTCAACTTTAGTCCCTTCACCTTCACCACTGTCCTGCACTTCAACTGACCCTGCGCAGCTGGCACTCTGACCCCTGGGTTCTCCAACCCTGAGCCTTGTTTTGAAAGCATGGTTGTTGATTATGTGCAGTTCATTTCCCTGATGAAGGAGAGCTCTGGGAACCAGAGCAGGATTCCTAATATCTCTTCTTCAGTCCCAGGCCAGGAGTAGAAGCCTAGACCATGGAACTATATCATCCTTACTCTTGTTGACTCTACCTACCTTGTGCCTCAAGTTCAATGGATGGGAAGCTTCTCCCACCAACACTTATAAGCAACATGAGGGAGGAGGGAAGACCCTGTGGATCATGATGCAGGTTCACCTTGAAAGCATGGTCACTGTTCCCTGTCTGCAGCACACAGCATGCCCGAGGCCTAGGATGTGCAGGATGAAGGGCTTCAAATGGGAGTCACACTTCAACAACATGGAGGGAGGTATGACTTGGAAAGCATTTTCAGTGTCTTTCTGTTTTATAGTCACTTAGTCCATCTAGGTCTGACTAAAATTGCAACTGTTATAGATTTACTTTTTAAATTTTTGTGTTGTAAGTGAATAAGATGTGATTGGAGCCACAATGTAGCCTAGTTACACTTTCCTGTGGTTGACCAGGGAGCAGGGGCTTCTCTGGTCCAAATGGGGTAGTAGAGGACCTGTATCCCAGGAGTCAGTGACCACAGGTGGCCTGTGGCTGACCAAGAGGGTCTGTTTCCCAGGGAGCAGGGGCTTCTCTGAGGTCCTCCTAGGGCAGTGGAGATTGCTTCCATATTGAGTCCCTCTTGGGTCCAGGTGACAAGGGACAGCAAACTGCGGGGATGCTGAACCTCCTTCCTCTCCCTCTAGTCATACCTCAGGCTGACAATGACCTTGCTGATGATGGCCTCTGTCCACTGCAGGGAGGCCTCTATGTTTCGGGATGGCACCAACGAAACAGAGTGAGCTCTGCTTCTCAATGAACACAGTGTCGCTGGCAAAAGTGACCAATTTCTGCTTCTTTCTGACCACATTTGCACTGCTGGCAGAGACTGATCACTGCTTGTCACTGACCACAGGTGTATGCAGAGGGCAGCCCAGGTGAGATGATTTTGTCTGGCTTTGCTTGTGGGACTGGGGTGGGGCTGCTATGGCTTTGTTCCCCAGAGTGGCTACAGCCACACTGTCACAACTCTTCTCCAGTGTGGGTATCTTAGAGATGTGACAGTCTGTGAGAACAGTGGACAGAAGGTCCACCCTGTGCACAGGGTGGTCCCGGAACTCCTGGTACAGAGCAGTGCTGTGTGTCTTGAAGGTGTCCTCATCCTCGCTGTCTGTACTGAGGCCTGCAGGGGTGACCCTGGTGCAGCTCCAGGGGACCCCAAGCCTTGGCTGGCTGCCCCTGCGATCTCTGAACTCTGGGTTGTCCCACTCTGGGATACAGAGGACTGGGGCTTCACCACAGGCTCCACCGACACTTTGCCTGCTGCCCTCAGAAACCTTCTGTACAACAAAGTCACTGCTCATGAGGAAGGAACTCCCAGAGCCCTCCATGAAGCTGGTAGTCTTGAAAGAAGACAAAGGAGAAGACAGGTTTGAACCAGTAGGGCAGGAGGGTGTCTGAGCCCAAGCACCTGCTGGTGTGGGAGAAGGGCTGAACCAGGAGTGCAGGGGGCATCAGAACTCAGGCATCTGCTGGTGTGGGAGAAGGGCAGGGCTGAGCCAGGAGGGCAGGGGGCATCAGAGCCCACACACCTGCTGGTGTGGGAGAAGGGCAGGGGACATCAGAACTCAGGCACCTGCTGGTATACAACAAGGGCAGAGCTGATCCAGGAGGACAGGGGGGGCGTCAGAGCCCACACACCTGCTGGTGTGGGAGAAGGGCAGGGCAGGGCCCATCCAGGAACATAGATAGTAACTCTCAGAGCTTGAGGTCCTTAGGGGCCTTGACCCATCTGAATAGAAGCTCAGAGGCATACCCAGGTACCAGCTGTTTGTGGGGCATGGCCAGAGGCCCGCTGTAGTACATCTGCCTTACGGACAATGTGCATGTCTCAAGAGCTCTTTTAGAGAAGTGAACCTTCTAGAGGAAGGTGCTGACGAAGGCAATGGCTGGGCAGCAACCTCAAGTAATAGGGTCTGAGCTAGGCAAGGCACTGTTAGCTTGTATCCTGCTAGTTGAGTGGCTGAGGCAGAGGTCAGCCAGCATGGGCAACATAGTAAGCCCAACTTGAAATAAATAGCTAAGTAAAAGGAGACCAAAGATGAGGGTGTGCCCCTGTCATGACAGCCAGGACCCCTGATATGGGCCAAGCTGTGACATCCATGGGCAGAAGTTTATCTCCCCTGGCCACTGCAGGCTGTAGAATGGGAAAAGGGCCCAGCATTCAGCTGGCTCCAGTGAGATGATGCATGGAATGTTCTCACACAAGTCATGCAGTGAGCTATCCTGGGGTTGTAGCTTCCATCACATGAATTATCAGTTTCTAGGCTACCAAGGAAGTAGCAGGGCTTCTGACCTGGGCTGTGGGAGCCCAGTGGCTCCATGCTCCTCCTTGTCCACACAGTGGGATTAAAAGGCAAGAAAGCAAGTGCAGGCTGTGTGCTGTGCCTGTGAGAGAACAGGTGAGGCTGGAACAGACCAATTTTCAAGGCTGAGCAATGCTCCAGATATTTCCTGGGGATGGGGCCAGCCACACTTGGCTCAGCCCTGGACATGTGGCTGGCACAACTGAGACTGTGGATACTAAGTGCAGGTACATTAACCAGGTTGACTATAAACAGCATACGTGGGTCACAGCCATGACAAGGAGTGGCACAGCTCTGGAGCAGGAGTTACATACAACTAGTTGCAAAGCCCAGGGAAGCCCCTCAGCTGGCTCAGCATCCAGTCCTGAAACTCTAGTGATATGGGCCAGTGTCCACAACCCAGGGCCAGCCCCACAGCTGAGTCAGCTTGCAGTCCTGAGACTCTATAGAGACATGGACCAGGATCCCCAGCCCAAGCCCAGCTGCTCAGCTGCATCTCCTTGTAGTTCTGAAACCCTATTGACATGGACCAGGATCCCCAGCTCAGGCCCAGCCCCTCAGCTGGGGCTGTTTCCAGTGCTGAAACTGTAGTTACATGGGCCAGGTTCCATAACCCATGGCAGACCCTCAGATGCATCTCCTTGCAGTCCTGAGACTTTGGCCCCAATGCATCTCTAGAGCATCTAGAAAACAGGAACTTTGAACCCAGTGAGTGCTTACCAAGGCACTATGCAGACGATGTGAGCGGAAGATCAGCTTCTGTTGTGCACTCATCTGAAGACATCTCTACCACACCTTCACGACTGCAAAGCAAGGATATGGAATATCTAGCCTCTGTGTGCCCAGAGAGCTGTTGAAAATCCCTGCCTTGTGATTTACCCTTCCTGGCTTATGGCACATCTGGAGGTACAGGTGAAGGTGCTCCCCAGGTCCCAAGCACCATATGGGCTGCATGTGGCTCCTACCTTGTGCCTTTTGCTCCTCCTGGTGAATGTGAAGGTCCTTTCCAAGTGCCCTGAGGACCAGGTGAGCTATGGCCTGTACCTTGTGCCTTCTGTTCCTTCCTGGTGGATGTGGAGGTGCATATGGAAGTGCTCCCCAGACACCCTGAAGACCAGGTGTGCTGTATGTGCCCCTACCTTGTGCTTTGTGCTCCCTCCTGG
Organism: Aplodontia rufa; assembly: GCA_004027875.1. Classification (NCBI taxonomy): domain Eukaryota; kingdom Metazoa; phylum Chordata; class Mammalia; order Rodentia; family Aplodontiidae; genus Aplodontia; species Aplodontia rufa. The sequence goes on along the minus strand of PVKS010034069.1, from coordinate 2,637 downwards.
TGCACATGGAGGTGCAGGTGGGGGTGTTCCTCAGGTGCTCTGGTGGACCAGGTGGGCAGTGACTCCTTCCACACAGAGGTATCAGAGGTGAGCAGGGATGGCTGGCCGCAGCAGGATGGGTTGGTGCTCTTTTGCTGACTGGAGCTGTTACACTCAACTTGGGTAGGGCAGGTCTCCACAGTGGCTGAGAAGATGCTTCCCAGAGAGTCTGTGGATGAAGAGGAAGGAAAGGTGGAAAATGCCCCTGTGCTGGAGTCGTGGAAGATCTGACGTGGTGCACAGGCAATGTCCAGCAGTGGCTTCCTGCCCCTCCCATCCATGCTCCCTTTCTACCCTCCCTGCAGTCAGGTGGGCCCCTGGACAACCACCTCTTGCTGCCCTGGAGGAGTGCCAGGAGGTGTGGCTTCCCATGATCCAGGAGTCCCCTTGCCCAGTCATATTGAGCTCCCAGGCAGGACAACCTCACCAGTGCTGAGGGCTTTATGACAGGCCACAGCATCCTGGTCCTGGGCTGGGTCCTGCTGCTTCTGTGACCAATATCCTCCTGCCTGCCTCTCCAAGCCCCCAGGGACAGTGATGCTCCCCCACAAAACACACAACAGAAGCAAAACCCACATATGACACAGATTCGTCATATTTGTGCACATCCTCTGAGTCCCCTTAGGAAAGAGCTGTTCTGTAACCTGAGGTCCATACACAAATTCCCCATTTGGACTTGCTCCTGCAAGATTCCTATGCAGTATATGAGGACTTGGAAGGTGGGAGAGGAAAAAAACATGCAGCGGAGGCCAGAAGGGTTACAAGAGAGACAGACAGCTGGATGTGGGGTCACACTCTGTTGTCTCAGGACTTGGGAGGCTGAGACAGGAGGATGCCAGAGCCCAGGATCTCAGGGCCAGCCTGGGCAACACAAGGACAGTCCATCTCAGAAATTAAGAAAGACAAAATTTCCCCAAAGAAAGACTCCACCTGGGCTCAGCAGTTACCACACTTGCCTGGTATAGACCAGGCCACAAGTTTAAACCTCAGTACCATGTACACAAAAAAGTGTTAGAGAAACAAAAGCCACATGAAAAACTAAGTAAAATTGATTCCATCTTTCTCTCTCACTTTCCCACTCTCTGAAAAAACAAAAACAAAAACAAAATAAACAAAAAAACTCCACTTACCACAAAACCTCATCCAGCTGAAAGCAAAAAACAAGTGTTTTCATAGGTTCCTATGAATCTCTTTGAAAAAATGCAAGAAAACACGATGTGTGGGCTGGAAGTCACATGGCAAGGGTCTCAGAGGATGGAGGGACACAGGGACTCCTCTCCACAGACTCGCTGTGATACATCTTTTGGGAAACACTGACTTGAGCAGCTGAGCCTAAGGGACTGCACTGGGGGTAGCAGAAAGCACTTCACCCATTTGCAGAGGGGGCATGCTCCAAAAGTATATACAGAGGACACACAGGGTCAGTCTAGGTGCAGGACCCAGCAAATGTCCTCAAGGATGGTGACAGTAGATGACGGCTGAGCAGGAGAATGGGATGTGCTGGTTATACCAACAATAATCACATGACACAAGGGTCAGTCTAGCTGTAGAACAGAAGCACAGGACAGGGTTATGACACCCTAATCACAGAGCACAGACAGGGTCAGCCTTACTGCAGGATTTAGGAAGTGGCCCCAAGGATGCTGACACCATGTGAGGGCTGAGGTGGAAGAAGGCAACATGGTGGGGTACACCAACAATAATCACAGAGCACACACAGGGACTAACTGCAAGACAGCAGCAGAGGGCAGGGACAGGAGAAATACCTGATGATGGTGACAGCAGTTTAGGGCTGAGGGGGAAAAGGGGACACATGCTGGTTAAGTCAACAATAATCACAGAGGACACACAAGGTCTGTCTAGCTGCAGGACAGCTGGATGTGGCTGGTGTCTCTAAGGATGGTGACAGCTGATGAGGGCTGGGGGGGGGAAGGTGATGTGATGGAGTACACCAACAATAATCACAGGATACACAGAGTCAGCCTGGCTGCAGGACAGGAGGTGACAGCAGTTGAGGGCTGAGGGGAAGAAGGTAACATGCTGGTAAGCGGAGGTGGGCTCCGGGTGTCTGAGAAGTCATCACACAATGCCTATTTTTCATCATGTCCTGCACCCTGTTTCCATTATGGGCATAGCTAAGGTCAAGGGTCCTCCTGACATCTTGTCTCAGCCGGGCCCATCTCCCTGTGTATACCTGTGTTCTCCTGCTGCGGCTGTAAACCACAGACCTGACAGATGATCTGCACCCACTTATTCATGTCCTCCTTTGTCCCCACCACCAGGTAAAAGGTGCACTCCTTGGTCTTGACATCAAACACAAAGCCATCTGGCAGCCCCTTCTTGTGGAAGGTCACACCTGTGTGCACATGCTCACAGAGTCAGGTTGATGATCTGCAGGGCCTTCTTGGAGTGGTCCTGCTTGTAGTATTCCAGGACACCTGGATCACCATGTTGATGGCTGCTCCGCAGGACAAACCAGCGTCTCCTCCAGGCCTAAATCCCAGCAGGATGGAATAAGAAGAGGTGATAAATTCAGTTATTCTAAAGCATATTCTGTTAAATTTCACTGAGATGGGGTATCCCTATGTGGCACTGGCT
>PVKS010034068.1:0-15709 GCA_004027875.1 Aplodontia rufa | reverse complement strand
TCCCACCAGCAGAGCACGAAGACTCCAGTTTTTCTGAGTCCTTGCCAGCACTGTCATTTTGATAATAGCCATCATAATGGGTGTGAAGGTGGTATCTCATTTTGATTTGCATTTCCTTGATGGCTGATGATGTTGAGCATTTTTCCTGTGCCCTTTGGTTTGGCCATTTGTAACCTTTGGAGAAATGTCTGTTCAAGTCCTTTGCGCAATTTTATTCTACTAAAAAAATTATATTTCTTTGTAGTGCTGGGGATCAAACCCAGGGATTCTTCCACTGAACAATGCCCCTAGCATTCCAAAATTTTAAGTTGGGTTGTCTTTTTATTGAGTTATAAAAGATGTGTGTGTTTATGTGTGTGTGTGCGTGCGTGTGTGTGTGTGTGTATGTAGTCTGAATATCAGTTCCTTTTCAGATACATGACTTGCAAATATTTTCTCCATTTTTTAAAGATACATTTTTGGATGTAATCTTTGAAACATAAAATTTTTTAATTATGATGAAGTCTGATTCCCTGTCACATGCTAGTGCTCCTTTTCTCTGTTGTTTGTGCTTTTGGTATCCTAAGAAAATGTTACCTAATCAGAGGTCATGAGATTTACTGTTGTCCCTTGGGATCCATAGTGGATCGGTTTCAGAATCCCCCATGAATATCAGAATCCATAGAGGGTGGGGTATGATGGTGCTTGCTCATAGTCCCTACTACTCAGGAGGCAGAGCCTAGAGGATCACAAATTCTAGGCCAGTTTGGGCTGCTTAGTATGACCCCTTTCCAAAATAAAAAACAGACTGGGAATGTAGCCCAGTAGTAAAGTACTCCTGGGTTCAGTCTCCAGTTAACCCCCCCCCCCCAAAAAAAAAGATAAAAACAACAGATACTCTAGCCCCTGTATAAAGTGGTGTAGTGATTTCTCCAGTTTGTTCTTGTTAAGATTGTTTTAGTTTCTTCACATTTAAATATGTTTTTTCTTCTTCAAATGAATGGGGATCAAACCTAGGGTCTCATGCCAGTGCTGTACCATCAAGCAACATCTCCACCCCATATGAATTTTTTTATCCATTTCTCAGATTCTTCATAAAAGCCAGTTAGGAGTTGGATAGGGATTTCATTGTATTTGTAGATTAATTTGGGTAATGTTGTCACATTAACAGTAGCCTATCTTTAATTTCTTTTTACAGTGTTTTGTAGTGTTTAGTGTACAAGTCTTGCACATCTTTTATAAATTAGACCTATTTTGTTTTGATATTGTTAGAAGTGAAATTGTTTTCTTAATTTTACTTTCAGGTTATTCATTGATGGCACATATAAATACAACTTATTTTTGTGTATTGATCTTGTATCCTTCAGCCTTGCTCTTTTGAGTTCCTTAACTCCAATAATTTTTGTATTAAATGCCTTAGATTTTCTGAATACAATATTTTGTCATCTGCAAATAGGGATAATTTTCTTTTTTGGTCTGCATGGATGCCTTTTATTTCTTTTTCTTTGTTCTGGTTAGAATTTCCAATTCATGGTTGAATAGTTGTAACAGGAACAGACAACCTTGTCTTGTTGTGGGTCTTAGATGGGAAGCTTTTCAGTCTTTAAACATTAAATAATGATGTTAGGCATGTTTTTTTGGTAGATGCCTTTTATTAGGTTGAAGAAGTTTCCTTCCATTATTAATTTTAATTTTCCCCTTTATAAGTGCGTATTCAAGTGGGTTTTCTTTTTTCTTTTTAAAGAGAGAGGGATAGCGAGAGAGAGAAAGAGAGAATCAATTTTATTTAGTTTTTCATTTGGCTTTCATTGCTCTGAGACTTTGTTGTGTACGTGGTGCTGGGGTTTGAACCCATGTACTGGCACATGCCAGGCAAACACTATCACTGCCGAGCCGCTGCTCCAACCGCTCAAGTGGATTTTCTGTGTATGTTGAAAGTTCTCAGATTTGCTTGATCAATCTTGTATTCCTGGGATAAATCTGACTTGGTCATGATGTATGATCCTTTTTTATATTTTGCTGAATTTGGTTTACTACTCTTGTTAAAGATGTGTTTGTAGGATATACTGGTCTATAGTTTTTTTTTTTAAATGGTTTCTCTGGTTTTAATATCAGTAATACTAGCCTCATAGATAATAGTTGAAATGTGTTATCTGTTTATTTTTTTGGGAAGAGTTGGTATTAATTCTTCATTAAGTGTTTGGTAGACTGAATTAGTTAAGCTGTTGTGCCTTGACCTTTCTTTTTGTAAAGTTTTAAAGTTATTGTATCTTTCTGATAGGCGCTGTATTCAGATTTAGATTTTTTTTATTGTCCGTTTTGCCCATTTTATCTAAGTCATCTGATTTATTGGTATATAATTGTTCATAGTTTTCCAAATTATGTGTAAACTACATAGATAGATGAAGTTTTGTTTTTTTAAAGAGAGAATCAATTTTACTTAGTTTTTCATGTAGCCTTTGTTGCTGTTTGCTGCTAGGGTTCGAACTTGTGTCGTTATGCCTGTCAGGCAACCGCCATAACCGCTGAGCCACTGCTCCAGCCCCTATATATAGTTTTATATCTGTAAGATTGGTAGTGATTTTATTTTTTCACTCTGGAGTTTAGTATTTTGAATATTCTGTTTTTTCTTGGTCAACACAGTTAAAAGTTTGTTAATTTTGCTGGTCATTTCAGAGAACCAACTTTTGATTTCATTTATTTATTTTTCTATTCTCTATCATTTTCTGTTTAGATCTATTATTTCTTTCCTTCATGCTTTGATTTAATTTGCCATTTTCTCATGTTTGAAGGTGGAAGCTTATTGATATGTGATCTTCCCTTTTTTTTAAGAAAATAAGCATTTACAATATTTATAGTGTAAATGTAATTAAATTTTCCTCTGTTGTGCTTTAACTAGATCTCATAAGTTTTTGTGTATTTTCACCTATTTTGGAGTAGTTTCTAATTTCCCTTGTGATTTTTTTCTTCACTTTAGATTAAAATAATTATTGGAGCAATAATAATTGCTACCACTTACTGGGTGCTAGTCACATTATGTGCATTATTTCCCTAACCCTCTTAGGAATTGTATGGTGGGTGAAATTGTGTTTCCTGTTTTAAAGACAAGGAAGCTGAGGCTTAATCAGTTGCCCAAGGTTTTATATAGCAAATCATTGGCAGGACTGACTCTCTTCAGAGTTGATGTTCTTCCCACTGAGCCGTATATTATGATTTGGATCTGGAATGTCCCCTAATGTCTCATGTGTTCAGAGGTAGGATTTTTGGCAAGTGATTGGTTCAGGAGGGCTCTGACCTCATAATCCATTGATGACTGAATGAATGGAGTACTGGAAGGACGTATTTGGAGGAAAGTCATTGGAGGTGTGTTAAAAATAAATGTCTAAATGTTTTCATATTTATTTCTGTGCTGTTGAGTTGGTTTTACCTTCCCATCCACTTGCTTCTTGGCTGCTATGAACTGAATAGCTTTCCTTTACCACACCCTTCTGCCATGATGCTCTGCCTCATTTCAGGCCCAGAGCATTGCAGTTGGCTGACCATGAACTGAAACCATGAGCCAAAATCTTTCCTCTTCTTGTCAAGTATTTTGTTCAAAGTAGTTAGGGTAAAAACATAGTGCATTAATGAGTTTTTTTTTTTCAAAGAGAGAGAATTAATTTTATTTTTCGACTGGTTTTTATTTTTTCCTCTCCTTAGTGTTGTGTATGTGATGCTGGGGGTCTAATTTGGGTCCTCACACATGCCAGGAAAGCGATCTATTGCTGAGCCACCTTTCCAGCCCTTGGACGTGGGTTTTAAATTTGTATGTTCGTGTGTGTGCGCGCGCGTGTTTTTCTTAGGGACCGAGAGAGAGAGATAGAGAATCAGTTTTATTTAGTTTTTCATGTGTTTTCCATTGCTCCAACACTTTGTTGTGTATGTGGTGCTGGGATTTTAATCCCTTTCCTCGTGCATGCCAGGCAAGCGCTGGAGCCACTGAGTCTCGGCTCCAACCCCTTAAATGTGTTTTTTGAGAGCCCTGAGGAATTAGGAAACAGCTTTAGATGGTATTCTGTATTCAGATTCTGTTACAGATGATGGCTTGAATCCTCCCAAAGTTTGTTAAATCTTTGACTGAAGAATAAATGTTTAAATGTTTTCCTGTTTATATATTTTTTGTATACAATTCAGTTACTTTTGGGACAGTGAAGGAAGAGCCTCTGTTGATGGTTTGAAAGCTTAGCCAAAAGATTTAGTATGTATTTTATGTTTCATTCCAGAGCCAGGGGGACATTTTTATATCTTTTACAATTTGAAATGATGCTGAGTACTTTGTGACTAATCAGTAAATACTTAGTGAATGTTGATGGTCTTGGTATGTGTTTTGATCATACCTTCCTTCCCCCTTATTTTGTTAATTTCTTCTCTTCAGGATTTGTGGTGAAAGCATACTTTGTATCTAGAATTTCAGGTTTTTTTTTTTTTTTTTTTTTTTTTTTTTTTTTTTTTTTTTTTTTTTTTTTTTTTTTTTTTTTTTTTTTTTTTTTTTTTTTTTTTTTTTTTTTTTTTTTTAGAATTTCAGGTTCTAAATGAAACGTTTTCTTTCAATCCTTCCTTAGAAAGAAAAAGAAAAAAAAAAAAGAGTGAGGGGAGAAACTGTAAAGTGTTTGCATGTTCATCTTGGCATTCTACAAGTGACCTTGTTTTATCAGTATGATGCTAGTTCTCATTTGCAGCTACAGGGTTTGGGGAGAAATTTACTTTCAAAACCACAATGAGGTAATTAATGCAACCCCGTAGCTGCTTACTGTGATCTTCCTAGGGATCTATCCAAACTGGACAAGATAATTTACTTGATAATACCTACTTGAATCATGGGCTTTTAAATTGCTTAATAATGTTATAAACCTTGACTTTGCAAGAAGTATTTAGTGGCATTCCCTTAAGGATGTCACTGAGCGATTATATTCAACAGTGTCTGTCTCCTTTATTTTTGTACTTGGGGGAAAACCCAAGATGAAGATGGGCAAAACAAAAAAAGATGTACTGAGTAAATCGGAAGTCATAGTATGTTTTAACTCACATGGATCTCTTTATGGGTCAGTACTAATCACTATGGGCCAAGCATTTGTTACTGGAAAGCTCGCTCTCTTTCTCTCTTTCAAGAGGTAAAATGTGTGTGTGAGAGAATCAACTTTATTTAGTTTTTTCCAGCTGGTTTTTGTTGCCCCATCACTTAGTTGTGTATATTGTGCTGGGGTTTGAAAACAGGTCCTTGTGTGTGTCAGGCAAGTATGATACTGCTGAGCCACTGCTCCAGCCCCTGGAAAGCTCTTTTAAATGGCCTTAATTCTTTTATAGTAGTAATTTGTTTATATAATTTCCCCGTTATTTGTCTAGTAACAGTTTTTTTTTTAATTTAATTTTTTTTAGAGTGAGAGAAAGAGAGTTGGTTTAATTTTTCATCTGGTTTTCACTGCTTCGACACTTTATTATGTACGTGGTATCAGGGTTCGAACCTGTGTCCTTGCGGATGCCAGGCAAGTTCCGTAACTTCTGAGCTATCACTCCAGCCTCTCTAGTAACAGTTTTGAGAGGTTTTTAGGAATATCATGGAAACATAATCATACTATGCATACCTTGTCATTTTCAGTATGCTTTGTTGTGTATATATCATGCATCCCTCAAGCCTTTACAAGCAGGGTGGATTTTATTTGAATTTTGCATATAAGAAAACCAGCTGACTTTGTACAATCTATTCAGGATGCTAAAGCAGAAGGGATAGTTTGAGCCCAGGAGTTCAGGGTCAGCCTGTTCAACATAATGAAACTTCATCTTAGAAACAAAAAACAGTTGGTTATTTCACACACAGCTTCTTTCACAGGACTGGTGTTATTTTCTGAGCTCTCACTTAATTGTATAAAAAGGAAAGGTGTCTGGTCTTTTGCTTTTGAAAATCAGGATTTTTCCCCCTAAGATTTCTTAAGACTTTTGGAGAGGTACTTTAAGGCAGTCAAATTCATACGAGACCAGTTGGTTAGAAAAACCAAGTGAAAAATTAGTTGGTTAGACAAACTAAGTGAAGATTAACTACATAATGATGGAGCATGGGACCTGATGATTAAAATTTTTTAGGATGTATTTTGTCATTATAATGCTTCAATCTGTTATACAGTTATCTGATGAGGACTTATTCTTCATAGATGGCAGCTTGTTGTTTCATCACAGTGTTTTGAAAGGGACCAGGATACTCCCAGCCTCTTTTATACAGACACTGATCACAGAGCTCTTATGACTTATTTCCTGAAAGACCCCATCTCTTAATACTATCACATTAGGTTCCAAATTGAATTTTGGGGGGACATCAACATTCAGATCATAGTATTTCATAACCCAAACCTAATAGACATTGAATGTGCTGCTGCCTTCATCTTGGATTTCCCAGCCTCTAAAACATGAGCAATAAATTTCTGTTGTTTATAAATTACCCAGTGTAAGGTATTATGTAAGCAGCCCAAACATACTAACACAAGTAAATTCATTTATGAGATATCAAGGAATAATGTATATCATACCATATTGTGATATTTTCATCCCAGGACATTCTCGTGTCTATTCCTAGTCATTCTGCCTCTCCCTCACTCCTGCTTCTCAGGAAACTAACCACTGTTCTGATATTTTTCCCCATTACAGATTACTTTTGTCTGTCATATAAATAGGATCATGTGATATGTACTCTTATGTAAGGCTTCTTTGACACAAGTTATTTATTTATTCTTTAAAAAGAGAGATGCAGAGAGAGAAATTTTTCATCTGACCTTTGTTTCTCAGACACTTAGTTGTGTTATGTGGTGCGGGGGTTTGAACCCTGGTCCTCACGCATGCCAGGCAAGCACTGTAACCGCTAAGCTCAAGGTTATGTTTTTGATACTCTTCAGTGTTGTTGAATGAATTAATAGTTTGTTCCTTTTAATTATTGCGTATTTTTGAATAGTATCTCACTATGAAATTATACCACCATTTTATTCTATTTATAGATACCCTAATTTGCTTTTTTTTTTTTTTTTTTAAAGAGAGAGGGACAGTGAGAGAGACAGAGAAAGAGAGAAACAACTTTATTTAGTTTTTCACATGGCCTTCGTTGCTCCAACACTTAGTAGTGTATGTGGTGCTGGGGTTTGAACCCAGGTCCTCCTGCTTGCCAGGCAAGCGCTGAAACCTCTGAGCTACCGCTCCAAAACCAACCCCCTCCCCCATAATTTGCTTTTTAAATAACAACAGCAACGATACAAAAGGCACATACCAGTAGACATTCTTATCTGACATGAAGATAGATTGTAATTTTCTTTCTTTAAGAGAGAGAGAGAGGGACAGAGAAAGAGAGAATCAATTTTATTTAGTTTTTCATCTGGTTTTTGTTGCTCTGACACTGTTGTGCTGGGGTTGGAACCCAGGTCTTCATGTGTGCCAGGCAAGTGCCATAACTGCTGAGCCCCTGCTCCAGACCCATATTGTAATTTTCTTAGGTAAATTTGTATTCTAGCTGCCTCAATTTGGTTTCAGATATACCTTGGGAGATATCCTGTCATTGTGAACACTTCAGTTCCAAATCATCTTGTCCATTATCTATTTTGTATTGCTTTCTACTAGGAGTTGATCTTTTAAAACTTTTTTTTTGCGGTTCTGGAGATCAAACCCAGGAGAGCTTGGAGCATGCTAGGCAAGTGTTTCACCACTGAGAGCTATATCCCCAGCCCCTGACCTTTTAAATCTTAATATCCTGTAAGGCCAATGTACTTTGACTTTAGATTTTTTTTTTTTAAAGAGAGAGGGACAGTGAGAGAGACAGAGAAAGAGAGAAACAACTTTATTTAGTTTTTCACATGGCCTTAGTTGCTCTAACATAACACTTAGTTGTGTACATGGTGCTGGAGTTTGAACCTGGGTCCTTGTGCTTGCCAGGCAAGCGCTGAAACTGCTGAGCTACCGCTCCAGCCCCGATTTTTTTTTTTTTAAACGAGTTCCTTGTCCTCATTTGTGATCCAGTTTTGTAAAACTGCCTCTAAGAGCTAACAGAGTTTTGTTGTGGGAGCTGTGTGGTCTGCTGTATACCTATTCAGGAACCGTGTTTGTTTCCTAAGTTGAGACTGTTTGCAGTAACTCAGTGTTTTCGCCATTTAAAAAACCTTTAACTTCCCAACAATCTAAGACCTCTTTTCCTTTTCTGAAGCAGGCCCTCTTATGTTCTTTTTAACATTCCTATCCTGAATTTTTACCTCTGAAAATTTTAGTAGATCCTTATAATTTTCCCAACCCCACCTTCTCCCAAAGAAAAAGAAAAACGAATTTGGATGTATCTCCACAGTTAATATAAAAAAATTTTTAACAATGCTGAATACAATAAGATCATTCTTTTCTTTTTTCTTTCTTTCTTTTTGTTTTTTAAAGAGTGAGGAACAGTGAGAGAGAGAAATCAGTTTTAGTTTTTCATGTGGCTTTCATTGCTCCAACACTAGGTTGTGTATGTGGTGATGAGGTTTGAACTGGTATCCTCGTGCATGCTAAGCAAGCGCCATAACCGCCAAGCAACTGCTAAGCAACTGCTCCAGCCCCCATAAGATAATTTCTTAAACTTTGCATATATTATACTGCTTTAAAAAGAACTTTGCATGATTTCTCTGTCCTCTGTTCTGCTCTTCAGGTTGTTCTGTATTATTAATGTATCAATATAGATAATCCTTTGGTCATTTTCCAACTAATCTGCCTGTGTTTTTTATCTAAAGTTGCTAAATTGTACTTAATATTTTTCTGTTTAATTTTTGTAGACTTGTTTCTGATTTGTAGTTTATTTTGTATCTTAATTTGTGTATTTGTATTTTCTCTAAGGGATGGAAGCTAAATTGGAATGTTAGGGCTTAATAAAGGCAGAAACATGAATCTGAGATTATAATATTCTAATAACTGACATTTTGGTAGAAATTTTGATAGTTGGAAAAAACTGAACCTTATTTCTATCCTGTTAAGAAATATGCTGATAAACTCAGGGTTGGGAAGAGCACTTGGAAGTTTTTCTAGCTAGTATGAATTCACTTCAACACTTGAGACAAAACTTGTAATAATTTTAAAACCTTGTAGCCTTCCATTATGTTGTTTCCCCCTGCACTCCCCAGTTTGGTTCTTTTCTTGACATTAATAGGCAGAAACAGTTGTTTTGAATTTCACATCTTTTCTTTATCTGTCTCTTGATGAAATTTCTTAGGAGCAAGGATTTAGTCTAAAGAGAAGAAACAAGAGCACGAGATGTGAATAATTTATAAAAAAAACTTAGTTATTGAAGGGAGGAATTAGTTTATACTTTCTTTTCTGCCTTGCATCTTTCTGACTTGATTTGCTCTCACTCTCTTTCTTATGTCATCCACTGTTTTGCCAACTTTCTTTATTGGGGATGCGTCAGAGGCCTCAAGAGGAGGGGACCATTGTGGAAAATGGTTTTATGGTGCTCAACAAAATCTGACCTGCAAGAGATCTTAACTTTACTTACTGAGTATAACTTGACATTCTTAAGAAAAATAGTTTTCTTTTTTGATACCAAGGATTGAACTTGGGTGCTTAATCACTGAATCACATTCACAGCCCTTCTTTTATTTATTTATTATTTATTTATTTATTTTTTTTTTTTGGAGAGAGAGAAAGAGGGGGGAGGGAGGGAGGGAGAAAGCAAAGAATCAACTGTATTTTTTCATCTGGCCTTTGTTTCTTTGACACTTGCTTGTGTATGTGGTGCTGGGGTTTGAACCTGGGTCGTTGCGCATTCCAGGCAAGTGCTCCAACCACTGAGCCATTGTTCCAGCACCTTTATTTTTTATTTTTGAGACAGGGTCTCAACTTAGTTGCTTAGGGCCTAAGTTGCTGAGCCTGGCTTTGAACTTATGATCCTCCTGTGTCAGTCCCCTGAGATGCTGGAATTACAGGTGTGTGCCACCACACCTGGCAAGAAAATGTTTGAAGCAGGTTGTTTATGTCATCAAGATAGGGAAGTCTGATCCTTTTTTTGCCTGTTATTACTTAGCTTTGACAGTTGCATGTGTCCCCACTTCTTCAGTTTGTTAGTCAGCCTTCTGTTACTGTAACAAATGCCTGAGTTTGTAAAGAGCAAAGGTCCCGGGAGTGGTGATTCAGTCCTTTAATCCCAGCTACTTGGGAGGTGGAGGCAGGAGGATCATAAGTTTGTTTGTGGTCAGCTTGGGCACCTTAATGAGACCCTATCTCAAAAGAAAAATGGACAAGGAAATAGCTTAGTGATAGAGTGCTTCCCTGCACTGTGCTTCCACAGTGCCATGCATGAGGCACTGTGTTTAGTCCCAGTACAGCAAAAATAGAAAAAGCTTATTTGGTTCACATTTTTCAGAGGTTTCAGTCCATGATCAGTTGGCCCCAGGAAGTAATGGTGGTGGCATGTGTCAGAGTAAAACCTCTTATGGTCTGGACTCAAAAGAAAGGAAAGGAAGGGGCCGTGGAGTCCCACAATCGCTGGCAATGTGTGCCCTTAATGACCTTCTGAAGACCTCCAACTAGGCCCCACCTCTTAAAGGTTCTCCAGCATCCTAGTCTCACCACTCTGGGGAATAAGCTTTCAGCACATGGGCCTTTGTGGGTGGGGGTGCATTTAAGATCCAAACTCTAGCAGTGAGACTTGCTAACCGGACTTTTCCCTTCCCTTCATCAGCCTCTTCCGGACATATCCTCTTAGGGAATGTTTGTGAAGTACTTTGAGAAATGGTAGAAAAGATTGAAACCTTCATGGGTGGTAACTTTCTCAGCTCCTGAACTTAAAATGAGCTTTGTAGCTTATCCTTTAAGATGCTAATAGTAGATTTTTAATTTTTCTGGCTAGATTTAAAAAGTGAAACTCGTCTTTTGAAATTTGTTTTAGAACTTGCACTGTCCTGATCTTGGGATAGGTCACCCTTGCAATTTGCTTTGTATAGTATGTTCCCTATTATATATCCAGGCCCTGATTAAATACTAATATAGCTTTTCCTGATTCCACAGGATCCTCATTGATTTTCACTTAGTGCTGGCTTTCCCTTGGTCCTTGTATAGCACTGATTTATCCTGTGCGCATGTCTGAGTTCATTGTAAGTTCATTGTTCATCTCAGTCATCTTTCTCCTTCTCTTTGCCTCACATTATATTTTGTTTAAATGTGTTGAATGGGGTATACTCATAGGCATGTTATTTTGCCAGATCTGAGCCTTAGAACTTGTGAATGTTATAAAATATTGGAAAATTATAATATGAAGGCATAAGGGAAGCCATCAAACACCTAATGATGACAGCTAATATTTAACATTGTATAATATGCAAAAAGCTTTCATATAAGTTGAACTGTACACTTTTGATTATTCATAGACAGTTATATATATTTAATCATTAACAGATGAATAAAAATAGTATGAAACTTGCTGAAGCTCATTCATCTTTTTAGAGGTGGATCTGGAACTCAAATCTGGTATGTAAGTTATCTGAAATAATTCTGTAATTGGTACTTGTTATTTTTATTCACATAGGTTCTGGTTTAAAAAGAAACAGTATCCCTGAAGATACAAAATAGATTGCAAGATAGTAGTTAAATTCTTGGCTTTACTAGAAGAATTCCACTTTTATTTCTGGTGATACATTATCCAGGTATTTAATTTGCAGTGTTTGATTTATAATATTACTCATGTTACCCACTGCAAAATATTGTTTGCAAAAGTTCCTTTTTATATTTTTTAATTCTGAGATTAAGAAAACTGATATAAAGTTATTTGCCCAAACAGTGCTAATAAAATCTTATCAGCTTAATATTAGATTGTTAGACAATAAGAGCACTATAGACAGAAAACAATTTGATTTTTTTTCAATTCTTCTTTATATGGAGTCTAATTAGTATCATTCTAGATGGATAGGAGGGAGGTTAGTCTATTAGTTGGAAATAGGTCAGCAAACTCCTCCTGCTTAGGACCAGATTTGGGAAAAGAATTAAGATTTTTTTTTTGATAAGAATGATTTTATACACACACGCACATTATATATATATATATATATTTATTTTTTTATTTTTTTATTTTTTTTAAAGAGAGGGGACAGTGACACAGAGAGAGAGCGAGGGAGAGAATGAATCAGTTTTTACTTGGTTTTTCATGTGACTTTTGCTGCTCCGAAACACCATTGTGTATATGGTGCTGGGGTTTGAACCTGTGTACTCACGCATGCCAGGCAAGTGCTATAACTGCTGAGCCACCGCTCTAGCCCTATTTTATATTTTTATTTTTTAAAAAGAGGGATAGTGAGAGAAAGAGAGAATCAATTTTATTTATATTTTCTTCTGGCCTTTGTTTCTTTGACAGTTGTATATGTGGTGCTGGGGTTTGAACCTGGGTCCCTGTATAGGTTAGCCAAGTGCTCCAACTGCTGAGCCACTGCTCCAGCCCCGGTTTTATATTTTAAAAGTTGAAAAATGTTTCCATAAAAATTGTATGAAGGGGCTGGAGCGGTGGCTCAGCGGTTACGGCGCTTGCCTTGCATGTGCGAGTATTCAAGTTCAAACCCCAGCACCACATACACCGCGAAGTCTTGGAGCAACAAGGGCCACATGAAAAGCTAAATAAAATTGTTTCTCTCGCTTTCTCTCTCTCTCTCTCTCACTGTCCCTCTCTCTTTAAAACAAAAACAAAAAAATTAAAAAAAAATTGTATGAAACTCACATTTGAGTGTTGATAAATAGTTTTGTTGGAACAAAGTTGTGCTCATTCATTTACTTACTGTTGACAGTTACTTTTGTGCTCCAGTGGCAGAATTGAGTAATTGTGACACAGACCATGTAACCTAAAAATCTTGAAATATTTATAGAAATTCTTTGTCAGTCTCTGCCTTATGTTATTAGTGCTTAATTCTCTTCTGTGGAAGCTCAGTTGAGAAAGGCTAAGATTACCAGTGAAGATACCTGTTAGATTGCTATTATATATATATATATGTATATATACACACACACACACACACACATATTATATATATATATAATATATATATATATATATTTTTTTTTTTTTTAAAGAGGGGACAGAGGGAGAGAAAGAGAGAAGCAATCTTTATTTAGTTTTTCATGTGACTTTCATTCCTTGGACACTTCATTGTGTGTGGTGCTGGGATTTGAACTTGTGTCCTCGTGCTTGCCAGGCAAGCGCCGTAACTGCTGAGCCACCACCACAGCCCTGCTATAATAATATTTGTATTTAAAAGGAGTATGTGTATGGTATCTGTTTTGAGAATCAATTTTTTCTTTGCTTGTTGTCACTTGGCTTTGACAATTGTGGGCTAGATTGGGCACCAGAGTTTTATTTTGTTCTTATGGCATGCTGAGCTTGACTAGTTGTATTTGGCATTTTGAAAAACACTTTTTAAAAAAATGGCATATATTGGGATTTGCTTTTGAGATGCTACTAATTGGCAGTTCTAAACTGGACAGATTGAGGCCAGGTAAAGCCTGTAGGTGCTTGTCAGACTTCAGTGAAGTTAAAAATCACCTGTCAACACCAAGGAATTTTATTATCATTTTCATTTTTGAATAAATGAAGAATCATTAGATTCCTGGAGCTCCAGCACTGAATAGAGAAACTGGTTATTTTACCTATGTGGTGTTTTTCATTATGTTTCTGTAGCCTCACAAATTATTCTCTGCCAGCCTTTTTCTGGCATTGGATAAAAATAATTTCTCTGTTGAGTATTTAATTAGTAAATGCAGAAATAGAACTGCTTACATTGTCATGATTTAAACTAGCCACAGAACTTTTAAACTGGAGAGAGGGAGCTGGCTAGCTTAAAATGTGACAGAGTTTTAGAGATGTGTTAAAAAATGAGGATTGTGTTTGCTTCTTCATGCTGGTAGTTTTTTATTAAATGATGCTGAAGACAATTGCAGACAGGGATGAGAGAACTGTTGGGAGAGCTGTCAGCTTCTTTAAACTTCTTGTTTGTATATGGGACTTTTATAACTTTGAACTGGTTTTAAAAAGAGAGGTTCTTTAACATCATGTTTTCCCGTAGAAAGGGAATTAAAAAAAAAATCAATTCTCAGGTTTGACAAAAGTCTTAAGGCATATCACCCAATAGTGCTCTGTTATTTGAGTAATTAAATTGCTTTCCAAGTTGAGATGAATTAGCTCAGATTCTACTTTCCTGCTGCCTATCAGCTGCCAGAGTTGAAGTGAATGTGGAGGATAGGGAGATGGGGGAGGGTAGTGAGTGCAGGTGTACCATATGCTGGAGCCACAGCTCTTTTTAAATTGCTTTGTGCCATTCTGTTTTTCCTTTTGCCTTTCTCCTCTGACTTCTCCTTTTGGGAAGAGGAAATATAAGTAATTTACAAACATCTGTCTTCCCCAGATGAATTGCCTCATTTAATAGTTTGCTTGTGTTTTGATTTTGTTTAAAAATTCACTCTATTTAAGATGAAATAGAGTTGTAATAATAGCTGAAAAATATAATGTCCTAAAGGACAGCTGATGGGCCTACACTTTTGGTTTAAATGTCTTCTGGAGCAGCTTGCTGGATTCCAGTCTTTCTGTATACTGTTTTGTTCATTTGTGGTCTTTGGAAAATAGATTTGTGCTGACATTTACCACTAAACATGAGGATGAATTCTTACTCTTCAAGATAAAATTCATAGTTCATCAGTTTACCTCCAAACTATTCTGGTTGTTTTCCTACCTTTTCCCACGTACAGTCTACTTGAGTTACATAAAACTCATTGTTTTCTACTTAAGATATTGTTTGAAGATCTCAACATGGTATAGCAAAACCATGAATAGAATTCATAATGACCCTGAATTTTAAAATAGAGTAGAAGGCATGGAAGGTATATAAGTATATAAAAGTAAAGATTTCTATCCAGGAGAGTTTAAACTGTTAAAAGAAAAATATCTGGTATTGGGACAGATTTTTAGCCGTTAGAAAAATTCATCTTCCCAGAATACACAGGTGCATAGAAATTTGATCACCAGTGTTGTTGTATAAGTTCTATAAGTTGCAGGTTCCTCAGCTGGGGCTCCTTCAGTAACTCAGGTTTTTTTTTTAATCATTTTTATTTATTTATTGTTGTTAAAGATAGTTTATAGTGGCACACAAACAATACTTACTATAGCTGAATAACAGCAGATAGAATGTCCATTGTAAGAAAGTCTATTGTAAGCATCAAAAACGAGTTTTGAGATAACTATTGAAGAACTGTTGGAAGCTGTTCTAATTATAATCTAGGAAGATCACAAAGCCTGATGTAACATAACTTTTTGGTTTGGCTTACAGTCTAGATCTCTTAATACTATAACTAGACTATTGTTACCTTAGCAAGTTATATGATTTTCCCAGGACTCAGTTTCCCAATTTCATAAAGGGACTTCGGCAAGGTAAGTGGTTCTTCAAGGGATGCAGAGGATTGAATTTCTCTCCTAGGGTACATGTTGCAATGTCTGGAGATATTTTTGGTTGTCACTACACTACTAGCTGGGAAGAGGTGCTAATGGTATCTAGTGGATAGAGACCGTGAATACTGCTAAATATCCCACAGTATACAGGCCCTTCTCCTCAAAGAATTATCTGGCAGTGGCTTACTTTGTTCAAATCTATACTGTACCTATTTAAAGACTTTTTCCTGCCTAGCCCAGTGTACCAATTCAAAACTACTTTTGGGGCTAGAGTGGTTGGAGCGC
>PVKS010034067.1:0-21209 GCA_004027875.1 Aplodontia rufa | reverse complement strand
TTTTTTTTTGTAAATTATGCTTGAATGAAAATGTAGTTGTTAATAACCTGAATATGATATTTAAATCCTGAAAGAGAGCTAACGGCAAATAACTACCCCCAAAATCAATATGTGTGGAGTCATGTTAGAGATTAGGTCTCAGAACCCAAAAATGTAGTGGTTTTTGAAGTTTTTTTCATTGCTTGCAAAACAATTTCAGAAAAAGAAGAAATTAAGATGGACTGTAGTACAGAGGAGGTTTTATCAAAGAAGATGAACTGGCCCAATATTCGAACTGGACTCAGACCTAGCCATGACATTTAAATAGAAGAAGATGAAAGAAGGATATTTGCAGACTGTCAGCAGTGTGAATCAGTGAAGAGGAAGCTGAGTGTGGCATTCACTGAAGAGGGATTCAGTGGGCTTGACTTGGATAGGTGGGCACTCAAGTGTGTAAGCACAGCAGCTGAGGGCTGGGAGCTAATTGAGTTGGTAGGTGGGGTGGGAGCCAGGAATAGATGACCTTGAAGATCAGACAGGGGTTGTGATCTATGGATTAAGTAACAGAGAGTAGCTAAATGCTAAAGGTAAGCAGGCTGAAGAATGTGCCCTTGAGAGAGTCACCTTGTCACATAACGGACTGAAGACAAGGAGGCTTAACACTGTCAGAAGAACAGGCTAAATCCAAAGGACACTTCAAAGGACTGCACAGGAGAGGGAAATAGCAAGGAAGTGCTTAATTTTCCATCCCATAAAATGATGTTTCTATTGAACAATTAAGAAAGAGACTTAAGATTATTTTCTTTGTTGTTTGGTTTATTTGGCTTTTGTTTCGTACTGTTGGTCATTGTTATGGTTTTTTTTGGAAAGGGGATAATGCAAATTTGGTCTTAGATAAATCAACTGGAATGATGATAGAATAGTGAATAGAAAAGCCCTGAAAATAGTGAGAAATGCAGTTAAGGAGAGGCAGCAAATCGTCTGGAGATTGGTTTGGCAGTTATGAATGAATGAACATAAAGCCAGAGAGGATGCCATAAAAAGTGAAGTGGCAGAGCTGCTGTTCGTTTTGAAACAATTGTAACATCAGCTTGGTTCCTGTCCTCAAATGCCCGTCAGTACATAGACCCACACAAGGAAATGTACTCTAAAAGTGACTCCAAGTATTTCATTAAGGTATTTGAGTTGGGTGAGTGTGCATTTCCCACTTTCTATCTCTTTTTAAAGGGTTATGGAAGAGGTAGGCTTTCACAGCCCACTGAAATGTGACTGATAAGAAAATGTCTCAAGAAGATTCTACTGTAATGAGCTCACAATCAAGTTTAATACTATTGTATCTCTCTAGAAAAGAGCTGGAATAAACAGCATCCAAAGAAAAGCGCAATAATTCTCCAAAGAAATACCTTTAATATGTCCACCCTTTTTAGCCAAAACCAGTCCAAAAATAAAGGATCTTTTCAAAATTCTTTATATTATCTCCATATTTAAAGCAAATATCAGAAAATCCTACAAAGTGCCTTCGATTTCATTAATGAAATGCAAAACAGATGCATATGTATATTACTAACTTTAGAAGTCTTTAACATTTTGTTTAAAAAAGAAAAAAGTCAAAGTATACCTTTCATGTGTTCCCATGTCTATGGACTTTAATATTTGGGGCAGGACAAACTTCTGTGTCATAAAGGCAATTTATATTTTAAAAAATTTTAACTAATATGATTGAGAAAGATTTAGGCTTCCAAATTATAAAAAAGCACATAATAAATATACATATTCATAGAGTACAGTGTGATATTTCAATACATGTAAAATGTGCAACCATTGATTCAGGCTAATTAGCATAACAATCACTTCCAATATTTATCATTTCTTCATTCTGGGAACATTCAAAATCCTCTCTTCTAGCTAGCTTGAGATATAAATAAATGACTGTTAACCAAAGTCATTGTACTATGCTGTAGAACTTTAGAACTTAATCCTATTATCTGACTGCATTTTCATAGTCATTAACCCATGTTTATCTATCCCGTTTCCTCTATCATTCCCAGCATCCAGTAACCACTCTCATCTCTATTTCTGTGAGATCAACTTTTTAAAATTTCACAGGTAAGTAAGAGAATGTGGTATTTGTCCTTCTGTTCCCGGCTTATTTCCCTTAGCATAAGGTGTTGAGGGCTCATTGATATTTCCAGGAATGATAGGTTTTCATTCTGTTTTATGGATGAATTATATTTCATGTGCATAAATTTCACATGGATAAAGGCTTAGGTTTGAAAAGGATGTTAGTAATCAGGCTGTGCCATAGTGTATTCTCTTTTTTAAAAAGTTTATTTCATTTTTTTTTAAGAGAGAGGGACAGTGAGAGAGAAAAAAATCAATTTTATTTAGTTTTTTCATGTGACTTTCGTTGCTCTGACACCTTGTTGTGTACATGGTGCTGGGATTTGAACTCACATCCTCACAGATGCCAGGCAAGCACTGTAACCACTGAGCCACCACTCCAGTCCCTCATTGTATTTTTTGTGGTACCATGGATGGAACTTAGGACCTTGAACATGCTAAGCAAACACTTTACCACGGAGCTACGTCTCTAGCCCTGTGTCAATATTTTAAATAAGAACAAACACAAGTTATTGTATTAAGTGTAAGACCACTAACTTTAGTTCCTGTGATTATTCTGTAAGATCCCTTCTGCCTCTAAATATGTTTCCTTTTTTAAAGAGAGAAAGAGAGGGAGAGAGCGAGAGAGACAGAGAGAATCAATCTTATTTATCTTTTCATCTGGCCTTTGTTTCTTTGACACTTAGATGTATATGTGGTGCTGGGGTTTGAACCTGGGTCCTCACGCATGCCAAGCAAGCATTCCAACTGCTGTGCCACTGCTCCAGCCTCCTGCCTCTAAATAACAATTTCATTTATTTCTTCTAATTTTTATCCTTCAAGTCTTAGTAAGAATTCCAACCAGTTCATGAATTTTTTCTAAATATGCATACACTTGCCTCCATTATCTGTATCTCTTTGAATCTACATAATTTTTACCACTTTATCTTGTTATTTTTCAATATGCCATATGTGTCTATATGTATTACAAATGCATACAAGCATGTTTGCATAGACATATTCACATTACATATAGAAGATAGATGAGTCGATAGATGTTATGGACTTTCAAATACAGAAATATAACATTTATTTAGAAGTTACTATGTGCAACACTAACACATTCATAATGTTTTCAGCTCTCTCAATAACTCTATAAGTTGCTTATTAATATTATTTCTATTTACACAGAGGCAAGTGAGATTCAAAGACGTTAAGTGAGTTTCACACAATTCCACAATTCGTATTGAGTAGTGAAGTTGGAATTAGAAATTCAGATGATCTGAATCTAATGCCTAATCCTGTAGAAGCTTTAACTTCCTTGAGGACATTCCAACCTGTATTGTTATGAATTTCTCATAGGGCAATTATATCCAGTGCACAATCAGTGTAATTTGGAAACAGGAATGAATACCTTTGTGCAATGGACTTGTTGAACTTTTAGTTTTTAGATGTTTAAAATAAACAAAAAATCTCAGAACAGATCCTGTGTTTGCTTAGATACATGCAAATCACATTAGCTAGGTGACAGTATATTAACATTAATATTGCCGTTGGCATTCCAGCTTGTCAGCCTCTATGTCAAACTGGGACTCAAAATAGCATTAGTAAAGATTATCACTGCAACAGGCAGGCAGGGTCTGTCACTTAAATGCAGGAAATCAAATCGTCAATTGTTTGGTAAGGTGGGCAGAACTGCTATTCATTCCACTTACATTTTTCAACAAGTAGAAAGTAATTTTTGCAAGTATAAATTAGCATACCCTGTGGGGTGATGTAGGTAGATATTCGAAAGAGCCTAACTAGACAGCATTTTTATAGATGATGAAAGACTCACTCTTAGCTTAATGCAGGGATGTTCAAAAGGCCCTTGGGAGGAATCATAATGGCAAGAGAGAAAAGTGACCTTTCAAGGCTCATCTAAAACCAGAATGGAAAGCATTAACATCATCATTTTCAATTCTTAATTACAAAGATGGTAGGACTTATAGAGGAGGTGTGTTTCCCATTCAGAATAGCACAAAGTTTAACTTCTTCTCAAGTTCATCCAATTGTAACTTTCTCTTCCCCTATTATCTAGACCAACACCTTTCTTCATCTGATGGGCCCTCCTTCCTTTCCCTGGATGCCCTTACTTCTCTTCATTCCTGTGCCATTCACAAAATTACTAACCAGGTTTTCCTACTTTATAGACTTTCACAATTTGTGATAAATGTGCTTTATAGACAACACATTTGGGATCTAAGAAAATACATATGTTGTCAAACAATCTATGCACAATAAGAACTTGTCCAGGTAATAATTCTTTTATGACCTCTTTTTAACAGCAATGTCAAAGCATTTACATGTTCCCTAGTTTTGTTGTTGTTTCC
This sequence comes from Aplodontia rufa, assembly GCA_004027875.1. Taxonomy (NCBI): domain Eukaryota; kingdom Metazoa; phylum Chordata; class Mammalia; order Rodentia; family Aplodontiidae; genus Aplodontia; species Aplodontia rufa. Next base: position 16,758 of record PVKS010034067.1, on the reverse strand, counting down.
TTCTCTCTACCTGACACTCAGGACGTCCTGGGTACGTTCCTGGGTGCACTGCCAAGCTTCCCCCTCTGAACTGAGTCATTCATTTCCTTAGATGCAGAGAGTATAGTCTGCTGACAGCTGAGACCCTTCTCCGGCATCACCCCTGGCTGTAGGGAGTTGTCTCGCCTAAACTCTTCCTCCCTCTGTCAGTTGCATGTCAATGATCAGTGAAGATGGGATATGAAGGCCAGGACTTCTTGCTTTGATTCAGCATGTTTCTGAAGAGCCACCCAGGTTCCAAAGCCTAAGAATTATAATTGCAGCACAATCATCTTCCACCTGATTGTTTATGTCACTCCCTCACAATTATCACCAATGAAAGTCCTGTATGCAGATCTCCATCCCACAGCCTATTTCCCAGGAAATCCAACTTAAAACACAGAAAATGAGTTATCATGATTTTAAAAATAAATTCTTTTGAAATATTTCTTGTTTCTAGGGCTTTTCATCCTCTATCAGGACTTTTTCTAGTGGTCTTTCTTTGGGTATAGTCAAGGAACATCACTCCTCAGGTGGATTCTGAAGGCCAAACATTATCCATCTTTTTATTCTTTAATCCCATTGTCAGAGTGAAGTATATCACCAAATTCTTCCTCTTGGTCCATTCCCAAACCAGCACACACCCTCTTCCACCAAAGAATCCCAAACTCTTTCCAGATGTCCAGGTCAGTTTAGGATTAGAAGTTTTCAGTAACATTTAAAACTTTGTTGACATCTAAAAGGTCGAATGGAAGCCACTCTCAGGAAGAAGAGCTTTGACTAACCCATCTTCTTTATGCCATGTGGTATCACAGAGTAACCCGGTTTGTTGTCCTGTGAGACCATTTTATGCTCATGTGACAGTTTGATTTGTCTGATGGGCAGGATGACTCTCTTTACAATATAGTGGAGTTAGTTCCTTCAAAGATTTGGAATTGGGGATTCAAATTCTCAGTCATCCTGCATAGAAGCAGATCTTAGGATGACAAATAAGGACCTTTTTCTTGGTGTGTCCTATAAGATGAGGAAGGAATTTTCTCTTTGGGTCTCAAGTACATTGCCTGTATTCCATGGGTTCTGTTCCTCAGGACAAAGGCGCACTGCTCTCTGCCTCAGATGGGAGCTGATTTAGTCAGACTTGGGTGTTATGATTAATGACCTGACCAGAACAATTTTAGGAGGAAAGTGTTTGTTTGGGGGCTCATAGTTTCAGAGGTCTATGTCCACAGATGGCCAGCTCCACTCCTTGGGGCTATCGGTGAGGCTGAACATCATGGCAGTAGTCATGGCTCCAGGGAACTGGGAGCTCAAGGCGTCACATTCAGAAGCATAATAGAGAGAGCACAACTCCATGCCAGATACAGAATACATGCCCTAAAGGCACACCCTCAATGAACCACCTCCTCCAGCCACACCCTACCAGCCTACAGTTGCCAGTTAATCCCCAAAAGAGAATTAACTCACCGATTGGGTTAAGGCTTTTATATCCCAATTCTTTCACCTTAGTCTTTCCAAATTATCACATGTGAGCTTTTAGGGGACACTTTACATTCAAACCGTAAGAGCAGCCCAGCAGCAGCATCAGCAGCATGCAAATCACACATGTAAGAGGCAGGCATGCACTGAGCTGAGGGATTGGACCTAGCTGTGCTGTAGGAAATGCATCCATGGTTAAACTAAGATGATAGAAGGAAAAACAGTCTCCCTGGGGACAGTTTTGGAAAGTACTAGCCCGAGTAAGGCCCAGAGCCCTGGAATGGCTGAAGGGAATGAAGCAGTGTGTGGTAGAAGGAGTGGGAAGTGATAATTTGGAGATTTTCTGTAACAGGGCAGAAATCTGTGATCAAGCTGAATTCAGATCTGGTGTCAGGTAAAGCCTGCAGTTCCAACTGATGGGGGCCTCTTCTGATATTCTCCCCCGAAGTGTGTGAAAGATGCTACAGAGAAGAGAGACTTTGGAGAAGATGCTGGATGTTTTCCACCAGGCCCATTAAAGCCCAAAACCAATGACTAGAGATTAAATTCAATTTACTTCTCCTCCCAGGGGGTGGAGTCTGGGCATTCATGTGACTCTTAGCCTTCTTAAACTAATGCAGTTTTAATTACTCTGCCCACCTCTGACAAACAGTTCTATTCATTTTTCTTATTTTTATTATTCTGCATTGAATAGCTCAGGCAGGCAGAAAGCATAAAAGCATCTCTGGAGTCACCCCTGGAACATTTACCTATAGAACCCAACATAAAACAAAAAGTATAGAAGATAAAGGACTTGTCATGAGATGTGGCAGAAAAGGAACACTCTGAAATGTGAGTGCTGTGGACAGTCAGAGGCCACAGCTTTGTGGCTCAGGGTGGCAGAGCATGATGGCCTCTACTTCTCTTGACAGTAAAAGCACACTCGTTGCCAACCCCATTAGCCAGGCTACAGGGTCTTCCTGCCACCCATAGGACCTTTGACATGTCAGAAACTACCAACATACAGAGGTTGCGAAGAAGTACCAAACATTTGAAACATGTGGCTTCAGACACCAATAAAATATAATGCTGTCATTTTTTTCCAAGTAAGGATGTCAAAAGTAAAAAAAATCAGGTAACAATATAATTTTTCATATGAAAATAGATATTTTAATACAGGGAGAATGGAAAACAATTCATCTCAGAGAAATGATTTCTAAATATTTTCTTTTTATTTCTATTTGTTTAAATTTTCATTTAGGCTTGAATCAATAAAAACTTTGCTGTACTTTTTAGACAGTTTAGGGAAGCATCACTCTACGGTGTAGATCTGGTTAGAAGGAGGCCCAGAATAATGCTCTCTCACATTATCTGTTAATTTTGCGTGCTGCTTCCTTCAGAGAAGTACATGGAACTCCTAGGACTTATCACAGTAACAAATCTCCAATGACAGTCGTATCAAGTAGTCCATCAGAGATCACATCTTGTTTTATTAATTCAATCAACAAATGTACGTTCTGGTTATTGCGCTTTAAAACAATGAACTTTAGTGCATCTGTGCAATTTTGGAGAAAACAGGCCCTACCCAAACAGCCTCCAGGAGCCTTGGAAAGCCACCAATTAGCTCAAATTATCTTCCACACAGAAGTTACAAGCATGACTAAAAACTTCTCACTAGAGGGCCTCAATTTTTTATTTTTCATTTTTCAGGAACAAAATTGATAGACTAGAACTGGATTATCTCCAAGGCCTGGTACAATTCTAAAATATTGTGGCTCTGCTGACACACAGCATTAGAACTTGATGATATTTACGACCACACTTGGATTTGTCTCAATATGCACTGCAGAGCAGCAGCCAAATTTAAGAATACCGTCATAATTAACTTCCAACACTAGAATATATGATTACCATCCCAGAGAAAGGCAGAAATTTAAGAGCACAAGAAATGCTTCAGATGGGAGATGGTGTGATTCCTACAGTGCTGCTGTGGGTAGAGAGTGCTCCTAAATTTGCCCCCCTCTCATTTCATTCACTTGTGCCTGTTTTTGTTTATTCGAGGAGGTGGTCTCCTGCCTCTAGTTGTATTTGCTGTTTGTGACAAAGCTTTAAAGCTTTTACAAGAAAAGGCCATAAAAAACAAACAATAAGTCCTCATTAAGAAGCATGAACACCCATCATAAAGAGGAAGGGGGGGAAAGCCTCATGCTGCCTTTGAATAAGTTTTTTTTTTTTTTTCTTGAGTCCAGGAGACAACACTAAAGCACTTTTCCTTTCTTGCCAATAAAGCCACTGAGACTGCCCTGGCAAACGATAGCGTCTGGCAATTGTGGTGCATTAGAGAAATGGAAGTGTCCCTTGCCTCCTGATGTGCTTTTCCACCTTTGCTAAGCCTTACAATAGGCATGGGATAAAAGGAGCTTCAAGATGATTTCCATTTTCCTCTTCATCCCTTTATTGAGTCTTTATTATGGAAAAATAAAAACATTTTTCCATTTAAAATTAGGCCAAAGTCTAGTGAACTGGAAATAGGACATCCATGGAAGATCTTATCTGTAGGGTGGACCGTCAGGTCTACCACATTGTTTCCACCTCACTAGATGTAGGGTAATGATTACGGTCCATTTCCGCTTTGCTGCCTGGGAGCAATAGAAATAGTAGGGGAAAAAATAGTCTTGGTAATGTTTTGGACAGAGAGGGAGTGAAACAGAAGTGGAGCATCTATTAAAAATTATGAGATTCTTAAGATGAGAAAAACTGAATCTCAACAGATAGCTAAATGCAGATAGTGCTTATCCGTTATCTATTTATTCATTTACAGGAGAATTCAAAGTAGCACTGATTATGTTGACTACCAAAGTCATACTAACAAAAGATGCTTTGCACAGCTCTGGAACCAAGTGACTTATCCAAATAGGCAAGAACCTAACCAAATGTTGAAACAAAGGTGTTGCACTTTACTATGCATATGTATACATAAAAAGAAATAAAATACATATGTGGGAGAGAGAGGGGAGGAATAGGAGGAGACAGAGTATGTACATGGCAAAAAAATAAAAATAAAAATGATTTTCTTGGAATTTTATTTCATAATGTTTTCTAGTCCGTAGAAAACATTCAAAATATAAATATCAATAGTGTCAACAAATTAAGAGGGTTTTTTTTTTCCCTGAAGATAGTGTGATGTTTACTGCCTTGTGTGGATAAAGATTTACTTTTTGTAGAACATATCAAACTCCTTATAAATGAGGACATTGGTATTCCATTACCATAGATACATGAGAAATGTCAAAATTTTTGCTATATCACTGTTGCAAATTTGTAAAGTTAATATTTATATAATTGCCTTGAGATTCATTATTGGTATAGCCTATTGAATTAGTCAAAAAATGATTTCTGAAAATTGGAAAGCAATGATCTGATATATGTTATTTTGTGAAATCCAAACACCTTCATTATATAACGAAACAAAATTTTTAAGTAGCAGTTAAAAATAAAAAAGTGATGAGCTTCAAAATAATAAATCCTCTAGTAAACACAGCACATTCCATTCTTTTATTTTCCTTTTTTTTAAGAAAGGGGGTCAGTGAGAGAGAGAGAATTAATTTTTTATTTAGTTTTTCATTGGGCCTTCATTGCTCTGACACTTCATTGTGGACGTGGTGCTGGGGTTTGAACTTGCTTCCTCGTGCTTGCCAGGCAAGCGCTGTAACCACTGAGCCACTGCTCCAGCCCCAGCACATTCATTCTTAATGCATCATGAGCATTTATTTGTTAAAGTTTTGCCACTTCACACTACTGCCATTAAATTTCTTTTGTTGTTGGGCCACAGGGAGTATAACACGAACAGAAATGAAAAATTGAGAGGGATATGTTGAAGTGTGTTTAAAATTTTCAGCCTGCAAAAAAGAGCATGTCACAATACCACAACTTTCTGGGGAGTTTCCTACCCTTTTGTCAGAAGTATGTCTAAAGTAACCATCTGAACTAACAACACTCAGACAAAAAAAAAAAAAAAGCTCATAAAACAGTCACATTCCGCAGAAATGCCAGCATTAACACCTAGGACATTTCTTGAATTCCCTCTATTATGTCCCACTGTGCAATTAGGGACCAATACTTAAAACTATCATGCAATTTTTTAAAAGTTGTCATTCTGATACACAATCAAATGTACAGGTATTATATTTAGGATATAGTGATTTGGGTTTATAAGATGAAGATAAAAACACATCTTCAACTTAGATATTGATGTTACTAGTTTAGAATATGATGATTTCCCTGCACAATAAAGTTGCTGGTGACTATGATTTAACAAGTAAAGCGGCACCATTCTGACAGGTAGCACAGCCTGCAGGGAATATTTAAAGAACACTGCAATCGCATCCACCTTCCAAAGCAGAAGATGCATTGGGAAACCTTGTCAATTTCCTTACAGGGAAATGGGCTAAGCTTTTATTCTTATTTTGAATTGCTTTGGTTTGCACAGATACACTCCAAATCCCCAAGTCCTTCATCCCATATATTGCTTTTTTAGTGAAACCATTATGAAATGATTAATAAGTCTCATTTTTCTTTCTTTTTCTTTTTATCCACTTGCAGAACAATCTAAGATCCATGCTCAATTTCTTTTGACGTTACATGTTCCCAGGCTCCATCACACTTGGAATACATTTAAATCATTTCTCCTAAAATATATCCCTGGTGTCTATATCACAAGAAAAGAGAGATTCAGAAACTTAACGTACAGGTAAATGCATAACCTCTCAACTATCTAACGATGAATTCTCGTTGAAATATGAGAACGTTATCTGGAAGAATTTAATATGGTTTAGTCATGCTGAACTTGCACGGTTGGCACATTTTCAGTCCTTTCAATTTGACACCAGAGTAACTACCAGCTTAATAACCTACACTGAATCACTTCTGCTATATGTATACCAATGGAAATCTCTGGAATACTAAAAATCATTCAAATAGCTTTTAAAATATTAATATTGAGACCCCTGTCCCAGACCAACTAAATCATAATCCTTGAGGGGGAAGTGTCCAAGATTTTAATACTTTCAGAATGCTCTCCAGGTGTTAAAAAATGTGCATTTGGAAACCACTGCTCTAGGATAGAAAAGACTATTTGGTGAAGCATTGGTTCTTATTCTCAAGAATGGCAATAACGTTATTGCTATTGTCATTAATATTATTAGTACCATTTTTCTGGAAAGTCATATTTAATGTTGCACAGAAATTGCCTTCTATATGAGGGGAGGGATCACGATGTCATAAATTCTTCCAAGACATGTTTGAAGTGCTATATTTATACCTATTGAAAATCTAGGAGGCAAATTTCCAAAGATAATTTTTTTTTCTTTGGTGGGAGATGCTTGGGATCAAATCCAGAGCAACTATGCTTTACCTCTAGCCCTTTATTTTTGAAATTTATTTTGTTGTTTTGAGACAGGGTTTTTCTAAATTTCCTAGATTGGTCTTGAACCTGAAATCTTCCTCCTTCAGCCTCTAGAGTCACTGAGACTACATGACTGTACATGAACCCAGCACAAGATATCTCCTTATTTTCTCAGGCTGTGAACTCCTTCCAAACTCAACCAGAGTACCATTTGCTAGAAAACATTTGCTACTGGACATACTGACTATATATTGTGGTACACAAAATAATAGCCTTATAAACCAATCCCCAAAACCTGTGGATATGTTGCTTATGTTGCAAAAGGGAGTTTGCTAATGTCACTAAATTAACAATCACAACATAGGAAGATTATGTTGGATTACCTAAGTGACTCCAATGTATTCAAAAGGTCCTTACAAATGAAAGGATTTGACAATGCTACACTGTTTCAAAGATGAAGGAAGGGGCATGAGCCAAAGGATTCAGGCAACCTCTAGAAGTTGGAAAATACTGAAGGATGAGCAGTGGTAACAATTGGGGGATGTGAATGAGATAGGAAAGTTGGAATATTACAGGTAAAAGACATAGTAAAAGTGATAAGAATTTTGTATAGGCAAGGAATATAAATAATTAGTATTTGGGCAGCTCGGATACAAATTAGGAAGTAAGATATTTAAGCTGTCTGTATCCACTCAGCCATCATTCAGCAATACTGCAATGGTATACAGATGGTATACAGCACATGCACTTTGCTTAAAGATTGACTCCCTACTAAAAAGCATCCAGGACTACCCTAAGTATACTGGTGTTCATGTAAATTAGGCTTCCTTTAGATCTCCAGAATTGTTCCGAGAGCTCACTGCAAATTTCACCAATGCTGAGAAATCTGCACCCTTATGTACACACCTAGTTGGCCCCACCTGTTGTTATATGGTGACATGAGGAGTAAATTCTTTTTGTGAATTATCTGGGCCAGAATGGAAACATTCCCCCAATCCAACCTCATCCTTATCAGAGAAATAGTGAAGGGAGTGATGTTAGGGACAGAACTCTGCAGGTAACTGTAACCAATTCAACATTTTTTTCTTTTGTTTTTTAATTTGTTAAATATGGTCTTACAATTAGAAGGGAATCATTATCAAATAATCAAGAACAAATGTATAATGACAGAGTAAGCCAAGACTGATGCCATTCCATGTTTTCCCACCCTTGGGTTCCCCATAGTTCCATGTTTCCCCCAATTAAACCCCTATGTTAATTGGACTTCTCATGGAAGTTGAAGGTTCCCCTCTGAGTTGATTCCCCCATTCAGCATTTCAAATAGGAAGGAAGAGAGAGAGAGAGAGAGAATAATCATTCTCCCACCTTTTCTAAGCAGATGACATCCTTTTAGAAATGTGTCTCCCATATTAGTTTCCTTTTTTCCTTGTCTTCATACTGTCTCCTGCCTCTGTTCTTTGCTTTCATAATGACTATTAAATATTGTGCTGGAACCAGAGTTAAGCATAGCTCCAGCAGAGCAGACCAGAATCTCAATCTGAAACCCTGAAGGTGGCTATTTATATAGATTTATATATTCAGCATCTCCCACTTTACTGTGTTTCATAGTGATTATTCATACTTGTTGTACACATGTCTCTTCTGAGAGATTACAAACAATTTGCGAGGAAAACGTAGCTTTACACTTGTACCCTGCCACACTCCACAATTCATTAAATGCCTATTCATGTAATCCCAAAGTCCTCAGAGGTTGAAGTTTAGATAGATTTTGGTGCTGGAGCATTAAACATAAAAGGGAATTTCAAGTTCCTTCCAGCAAATTAAAATTTGAGTCAATCATGGGTTTTGTGCTTTCTCCTTCAGCAAGTTTATAACATTCAGAATTCTCAAATAAAAATGCTTTCCTTTGTAGCAAGGAGTCTCAGCATAGCTTCATCCTGAAAAAAGAAATGAAGGATGGGCTTGCCCATCATGCATGAATCCAATTTATTTTTTATTCTAAGATATTATGATTTAGCAAAATGACTGCTCTCTGGATTTCTCAGTTAGAATCTACCAAAAAGTGAAGTAATATAAATGGGGCTTATATTTTCCTTCTTGCTTAATGACAATGGCACATAAAAACCTACAGGGAATTAGGACGCACAGACAACAAGGACTGATAGTTACTGATCCCAAGATATTAACTCATGAGGTTTTGTATCTCCACAATAAGTTAGAAATCATTTTGTCCCATTCATTCATTTTACAGAGGATGAACCCAAAGCAGCTATGAAATCAGTAAGTTGACTATGGACTGGTTCTTTAAAACGTGGATTTTCCACTGTGTAATATATTAGTCCAACACCTAGTTGCTTGATTTCTTTCTCTCACCATTCTATAAATGTTGTGCTTACCTTGGGTTCCTCGTGAAGGTGCGACCATGGAGCAGCTGAAGCTGGGGTCATCTTCATTCACAGATGGCACCTAGGCTTGAACAGATGGATAGCTGGAGGCTGATCAGGCCTCTGCTCCTCTTCATGTGGCTGGCTCGGTCTCCCCCGAGGCACTGAGTCTCAGGGTTGCTCTGTACAGTGGTTGACTTCTCCAGAATAAATGCTCCAAAAGACCAAAGTAAAAGCTAGAAGGTTTTTTCTAGCTTCAGAAGCCTCAGAATGCTACTTCTTTTATATCATCTCTTCTATTCTATTCTATGTATCAACAGAATATTGGTCAATTGGTCAATTCAGATTCGAACTTTTGATGTGGGGAGTAGCAGAGAATGTGTAGCCATCTTTATTCTGCTTTTTACATACAGCTTAACACATTGTTTACATAAATCTATGCCCTTTTATGCAAATTTAAATCTGTTTGAATGGCAGAACACAGTTATTCTGAGAAAATTAGAAAAAATAGCAATTTGTCTATCTATGAGAGATTTCCCCACCAGTCAATGATGCGAAGACCACGCCAGTTGGTTGTTTCCTAACACTGTCTACTTATTTACCTTTATTAATGCGTATAAGTTTTAATCTGCTTAGTCAAAAAGTATAATTTACCTAGTCTTAAATAAAATTCTTTACTCTCATAAGTATAGGCCTATTAGCCCACTAACATTTAATATAAAATGTATGCTATTTCCTCCTAAATAAATTGAAAACTGCGTCTTCTCCAATCAATGTTCTGTACTGAAAGCTGATAAGTTACAATATTTCTTCTATTAAAATGTTATATTTTTAACAACTCATAAAAACCTGTAGCAAACACAGAAAACTAGTTGGCACATTTTGTTTTCTTCAGCTTTCTACTCGAAACTGGGCTGTGAAGCATAATACCAGTAGTAATGATAATGCTTAGAAAGGAACAGACAAAAATATATGGCTTTCTCTGGTTAACAATATAGATGTCTATTATTTTTACCCACATTTTTATCTACTAAGAACAGAGTTGATTTCTATAACAAAAGCAATAATGCTTAAAAAGAATGGCTATAGGGGCTAGAGCAGCGGCTCAGTAGTTAAGGAGCTTGCCTGGCATGCAAGTATGTGAGTTTGAACTCCAACACCACGTACACAATGATGTGCAATAAAAGCCACATGAAAACCTAATTAAAGTTGATTCTCTCTTTCTCTCTCTCTCACTGTCCACATCTCTTAAAAAAAGAAAGAATGATTATAGATAAATTTCAGATATCCCCTCATGGCAGACTCCCTCCTGCTGCATGCATTTTCTCTATGATTTCCAAGAATTTCAGTAAGTCTTATTTGGGAACTGAACTTCACACATTATAACCTATTTACTCTGGAGATTAGAGTATAAATTACATAGTTTGGCAATAGATGCATTGCAAATGTTTTACTAAGACAAATTCATAGTTAAGATGTTCAAATTACATATATTTTTAAAATATCTCCAGACTCTGTAGCATACATATTTGAAATCATAATCACTACTTTGAAAATGTGTTATTATAAAATATCCCAAATGATCTCTTGAATAATTACTTAGTCCTGTGTGTAAAAAATTCTCAATTCATGCCCAAACAGAGCTTTCTGGTAAGACTTACACCATGGGAGAATAATCTAGATGGCAAACACAGTTTTCCCTTGACTGGCAGCACTAGGTACTGAACTCACGGCAATTCTTATCAGAAACTCAGTCAAGGGAAATGAGATGCATGAACTTGCCAACACAGAGTAGCATCCATCCATGAAGAATCAGAGGGCCAGAGGCCTCATCCTTCCACTCTTTGTCCCCTCCTCCCAGTAAGAAAAGTGTGATTATAAAACTGTGTTTTCAGTGATGTTCCACCATAGGATCTGATAAGAAAAGGTTTATGCAGGTCAATGTTCTATTTACTCTAAGATGTTACTGAAGTTGTCATTTGGTGGAGCACACAGCTAGTTCTCTAGGAAATAGTATGTCCTTCTTAATACAGTTGTAGTTTTCCCTGAAGAACTACTTATTTAAGTCAAAACTGTAGAGAATTGTGTGATTTTTGTGTTTTTCTCACCTCATGGGTGCCAGTAAACTGAGCATGAAATGTGTTTCCCCACCTGAAGAAAACTTGAGAAGATCATATTGGTGATTTTGTGCAATCATCTTAGCTTCTTTTTTAGTTATTTATCCTTGTTTCCTTTGTCTCAGGATCCACTAAATTTTTACCCAAATTTTCATCATAACCAACAATTTTTTTACAATTGTAATTTTACAATTGTACTAACTGCATTTTGGAACAAGAATGAGGAATGAATGTATTTAACCAAATACTCTTAATTCTTACCAGCCTTGTTATTGTTATGGTTTAGGTAGTTGCCCCCATAAAGCTCATGTGTGAGACAATGCAAGAAGGTTTAGAGGTGAAATGATTGGGTTATGGGAGCCTTAACACTATCAGTGAATTAATCTCTTGGTAGGGATGAACTGAGTAGCAACTGAAGGCAAGTAGGGTGTGGCTGGAGAAGGTGGTTCCCTGAGATTGTACCTTTGGATTATTTATTTTGTCTTTATTGAACAGAGTTCTCTCTCTGCTTCCTGGTGTGATGTCTTGAGCTGCTTTCCTCTGCCACAATCTTCTGCCATGATGCTCTTCCCCATCCCAGACCCTGAGGAATGGAGTTGGCCTCTGAAACCAAGGGCCCCTAAATAAACTTTTCAACCTCCAAAATTATTTTTCTTGGGTCTTTTGGTCACAGCAGCAAAAAAACAGAAAGCTGACTAGATCAATAACCAAAGCATGCTCTTGATCCCAAAGTGAAACATGGTTAGAAGCATTGATTGAAGAATCACCCCAAAATCATATTGCTCATCTTAGGGAGATCTGCTTTAGTATTTTATGTCCTTGGGATCACAGTTTTCCACTTTTATGAAATAGTGGAGAAAATGTAAGTATGTGTATGCTTGGGTTTTTTTGTTTGTATTTTAGAAAGAGAGAGGAACAGTGAAAGAGAGAGAGAAAGAATCAATTTCATTTAGTTTTTCAAGGACTTTTGTTGCTCAAACACTTCATCATGTACGTGGTGCTGGGGTTTGAACCCATGTACTCTCATATGCAAGGCAAACGCCATAACTGCTGAGCCACTGTTCCAGCTCCTGTTTGTTTGTTTTTAAATAACTTTATAGCTCATGTATCTAGTGAAACTGTGTTATAAATATGACATTACTCCATTGCATACTTAAATTTGAAATGTTATAAAAGTATACAAATCTTTATCATTTTAGACCATTCTCCTTCTGTCCATGCTTCTATGGCAAAACAAATGGAGGGTGTTTAAATTGCATTCCTAAAATTATTCCGTTTTAAGTTATTTGATCACAATCACAACTTGAGAGTTGCTAAATGAAGTCCTTTATGTTCAACTATATTCCAAATGCTAAATAGGTACCAGAAGGAAAAATGGAAAAATGCAGCTCTATAATGTTATCAAGCTGAATGCCTCTGTCATTTTTCATCTTCAAGCATGTTTTCAGTATTTCATTGGTAAAATGAGTAATGGCTGTTGATGAATGATCAGGGATTGGTGGAGACTATTTAACTTAAAATGTATGCCAATTTTAAGGATTACTCATTTGAGAAGACTGCAGAGTTGGAGGTACTGAGCACAAAACTCTGGAGACTTTCATTCCCAAAAGTAGTCCTTCAGCTGTTAGCCTGATGAGAATTCTGTTTTATTGAATTATGTGATGTTAGTCTATTACGCATTTATAACTGACTGCATCAAACACAATTGGGAGTCATTTGTTCTTTTCTTTTTTAAGTGAGAGAAAGAGAGAATCAATTTTTATTTAGTTTTACATGTGGATTTCTTTGCTACAACACTTCATTGTGCATGTGGTGCTGGGGTTTGAACCCCCATCCAAGTGCATGCCAGGCAAGAGCTATAACTGCTGAGCCACCACTCCAGCCCCTCCTTTATTCTTTTAAGGTTAATGACCTTTGTGATCTCACTTCCATAACTCTTTTGCCAAATAGAAATTCTAAATATAAATGAAACTAATTTAATCATGGTTTTCCTACCAGTGAGAGATTAAACCACAGAATCTGTTTTTATGGACTTTGAATTCCAAATAACTGTGTGCTGATGTCTTAATAGAGTTCATCCAGTGGCATCAGAAAGCTTCTGTCTTCAGCCTCTGAAGGTATAGTCCGTTCTATCTTGATTTGGTTCTGATATTAAACCAGAGACCAAGGGTTGAAAGTATAATTATTTTATAAATATTGAGAACACAACCTATTGCCAGACCACATCTCCAGCTGAAAAGTATCTGAAAAAATTACTATTATTTATTGACTGAATCACATATATTTTTCATTTCCAGAAGCTATCACTAGTTGCCTTATAGGAATAAAACCTGTTAAAAAGGATGACATTTAAAAGGAGTCTTTTGCAACTGTGAAATAAAAGTTTCTCTGGACTCCCTAAAAAAGAAAATCTTCTACAAAGAAAAAGTCTTTTTTAGAAAAAGAAGTTTCCATTTCCAGGGTCTTATCCTATGCATGTTTCATATTCTTCCAGGATTCCCAGGAGGTCAGCAACCACAGGAAATGAACACCAGGGACACCCACTTCTTTATTCAATTCCCCACATGCTGAGCAAAGGTGCAGAGACTGATATCATTACTCTTTCCTCTTCTACACAGATGCTTTCTTAATTCCTTTTATGACCAAATTACCTGGAATCTCAATACATTTTTTCTCTGCTGGGTGATTATTTTTCTTTCTTAGAGCTTTCTCATTCCTATTCAAATTAATTTAGTCAATAGCCATTTGAGGAATAGACGTGAGGTATTCTTCCCCATCCCATGGAGCAATGAAGACAGTCATATGGGTTATATGGGTGTCTATTCCCAAGTAATTTTGTCTACAATAACAGACAATTATTAACACTAATAGCATCAGTGTGAGAGATTCTGTGACACTGAATTGGGCAATATTTTAAAAAATCACAGTAAGTAAATAAAAATTAGCAACCTATATTTGAAAATGGGAATATTTCATGATAAGATTAACCTTTAATTTTGATCAGATTGTCAGGAGGAAAAAGCCATCAGATTTTATTATGACCTGTCCCCCATCCCTAATATCTCAAGCCTTTATGGAAGAGAAACAAACAGAAACTCTTCACAGACCTGGTAGGAATGCCCACTCTTCACTACACTCTTCCCTTCAAAAGGATCAGACTGAATTTTATAAGGAATTGTCCCAAGTGTACAAAAAGAGATATGTGTTAAAACTAAATTGATGTTTTAAAATTTGTTTAAATTACAACATAATCAAATTCTATGCAAACTATGCTGATAAAACAAAAGCTCTTTGTCCTGCTCTGTGCTACCTGCAACCTTTGCATTATTTAGTGAAAAATAATTCGCTCAACAACCCAGCCAAGGAACTTGCACTCATTGAGCAAAACTAGAAAAGGAGGGAGTGATATTTCATCCGTGATTTCAGCTTTTATTGTAGTAAAAGAAGGCCTGCTCAGTCCACTAGTGTAACAGGAGAGCAAGATCTGTCCATGGTATTGTGGGAACATCACTCTTGCATTATGGGAATGCAAGCCAGTTAATCTCTTGGTGCTTTTTAAAACCACAGAAGATGATTCATTAACCCTATGTTCTTCTGCTGATGTTGAGATCATAAATAAAATAATAAATCAGATGTACTTTTACAATTCTACAACAACTATAATAAATTGTAAATTTTATTTCAGAGCCAATATCTCTAGTCAAGTATGGTTAGCTGATTTAGGTAGAATCACAAAGATGTGTCATATTTCAAATTAGTAAAGGCCTATTAACCATTTACTGTCTACTCTTTTCTATGTAATTGTGCTATAAGCAAAGATCTCATTGCTTTGTCTCCAACATAGTGAAAAAAAGGGACTGAAGGGTGACTCAGTGGTTGTGGCGCTTGCCTGGCATGCAGGAGTACATGAGGCCAAATCCCAGCATACACAATGAAGTCTCAGAACAATAAAGGCCACATGAAAAAACTACGAAATAAAATTTATTCTCTCTCTTTCTCTCTGTCACTGTCCCTCTCTCTTTAAAACAAATACTGAAAAAATAAATAAAAGAGACTCAAACAAACATAAATGTGAATACCCACAAAATGAATAGTTGATACTAGGGGACTAATTTTAAATTCAGTGCCTGCAAATCAATGGAGCTGTAATATCCTTTTGGTTTTTGTTTGTTATTAAAAACAAAACACATTTTAAAAGCAAAATATAAAGAATAGCCTTTATCTTATGCAAAATGTAGATTTTTCTTAGGAAAATATTTACGCTGCTTAAATATGGTATTTCAAATAGTAAGCCATAAGTCTCACACAGATATAAAATGAGAAAGTAACAAATACCTTACTTAATTTATTAATTAGTGAGGAAATTAGAACCAGTTGAAATAGAACAAACATATGTGTACATAGGCAACTGGAAATACTAAAATGCATTTGCTAGTGAATGTTAAAGAACATAATATCTTAAGGGTAGTAAAATATGAAGCTTGGAGTCATCTTTTCTACCGAGCATAAACAATCTTGGAGAAGAATGATTGTGGGCTAGGGCAGTAGCTCAGAGGTAGAGCACTTGCCTGGCATGCACAAGGACCCGGGTTCAAATCCCACATATACAACTAAGTGTCAGGGAAACAAAGGCCACGTGAAAAAAATAAACATCTGTTTCTCTCTCTCTGTCATTCCCCTCCTCTCTTTTTAAAAAAAAGCAATAAACCTTAATAATTTGCCTATATAGAGTTATAAATCACTTTACTAACAGAAAAGAATCAAATGTGCAAGCATGACATAAAAATCAGTTAATTCCCCTGAAGATTCACTAGATCATTCCCGGCAGTTCACCCAAAGGACACTCATGAAATTGCCCATTTCCTAATCTGATAAATTTTCCTTGACATTATCTATGAAACAAAAGATTTAAAAAGTGTGAATTGTCTTGAAGGGACCCTTCCTTTTTTTTTTAACATGTTTTTGTTCTTAAAAACAAATTTAAGCCCCAATGATTAAGAAATTCAAATTTTCAGTTATTAACAATACATACCCTACATTTCTAGGACTAGAAAATGTTTTAGGATCAAATTATTTTAAAAGTACCTTTAAAACACTAATTTAAGCCTATGGTTACTAACCATAGTTCGATGGCTCACATCTATAATCCTGGTGGTTCAGGAGACTGAGGCAGGAGGATGGCAAGTTCAAAGCCAGCCTCAGCAACCTGGCAAGACCCTGTCTCAAAAGAAAAAAATAAAAGGGGCTGAGGATGTGGATTGGTCGTTAAGCACCCCTGGGTTCAATCCCTGGTACAAAAAGAAGAAGGAGGAGGAGGAGAAGGAGAAAGAAAATATATAGCACTAATTAAAACATCTAGAAATAAACAAGAAGGAAGTCT
>PVKS010034066.1:0-21213 GCA_004027875.1 Aplodontia rufa | reverse complement strand
AGCTTGCAGGAGCACTGCTGGAACAACCCATGGGGCCCTCAGAGCCCAGGTGACTCCTCAGGGGCCAAGAAGATGGCACTCTGTTTACACAGCAATAGTCACACACACATTTGTGTCCTTATAAGATCTCCCTCTCCATGACTACTTCAACTGAACGCTAGTGCCGTAAAGTGCATGTGGTCATCCCCCTCGAGAACCATGGGTGACAGAGAGAATTAGATGCCCCCCAGGTACATGGGATCACCCTCCCAGATACACGGCTCAGCTGAGGTGATTGTCCTCCCCGGGTCCCGAGTTCCGCAGCACTGGATGCACGAGAAACTCTGACCTCGACCTGGGGGAGCTCACGCTATCTGCTCTTGACCAACAACAAGGAGAATCCCACCAGAGACGTCTGGATGTGAGCTAATGAAATGCACAGAGAGCAGGGATGTCCCGTACGTGAGAAGGAACAGCAGTCCTGAATTAACAACGGTGGAATTCATCAGGGACTCGCAAGATTTTCTTAACGGAAGGAAGACACACAGAACAGGGCTGGAGTGGTGGCTCAGTGGTTACGGTGCTTGCCTGACATGCACAAGGACCTGGGTTCAAACCCCAGCACCATGATACAACGAAGTGTCAGAGCAATGAAAGCCACATGAAAAACTAAATAAAAATTGATTCTGCCTTTCTCTCTCTCACTGCCCCTCTCTCTCTAAAACCAAAAAACAAACAAAAAAATTAAGCATGCAGAACACAACCTTCCCATGCCCCTGGGGCCAGGGACACCCTTTATCAGCAGGAAGCGAGGTCGCGTAGGAGCTCCTTTGCAGGGGGCTCCTCGCTCCCTTTCCCTTTTTGACAACACCTGTTCTAACAGGTGTGAGGCCATAGCTCACTGTGGTTTTGATACACAGACCACTGCCGATAGGAAAGACATCAAGGCAGAAAATCATTTGCATTCCCACAGTTTGAAAAATCCACAGGTACCAGTCGTGTGAGGGCCTGGGGAGCCGACGTTCTGGCAGAGACTGGACTGTTTCTCGAATGGCGTCTGGCCTGGAGGTGCTGTGGCTCTCTGGCACCCGTAGGACCGAGGCTGCAGGGCAGGTGTGGCTCGCGCTCAGCCAGGTCGACCTCTGTGACTGCCATGACGCTCCTGCTGTCCTGCAGAGGTGACATGGAGCCACCTGCCCTGCAGGGGTGTCCAGAAGCACACAGGTGCTGGGAGAGTAGGAGTCTTTGGGCCCATCTGTGCCGGTAAAGCTAGCAAGCAGAGCTGAGGGCCCCGCGGCAATGCCAGGCACCCCCAGCCAGCAGGAGACCGCGTCCCCTCTGCAGGTGAGCGCTCTGTGCTCCTCCCCTCGCCGGCCACTCTCAGCCCACTGAGTCCTGTTTGACCCAGACTGTCATCATTTTCACCTCTACAAGGTGCCAAATGGAGTCCTCCAGTACTTGTGTCCACTCAGGAACTTAGAAGGCAACATCATTTGGAACCATGGCCCTTACAGCTGTAGTTAGCAGCTGGGTGGGGACGCGATGGACTGGGTGGTCCCGCACCAGAGCATCCATGTCCTGCCTGACTGCAGCCCAGCGCCTGCGTCAGCCTCTGAGGTCTGCTTCAGCTAGTGGGAAGACTGTCACATGGGCTGTCACTAAAGAGGAGCAGGGGACAGTGATACTGCATGGCTCGTGTTCCTCAAGCATCACAGCAGCATGTGGAAGCTCATTTCAACTCGTTACTCTTTTTCTTTTTATTACCTGGCCTCTGCCCTGTGCAAGAATAACTGCCCATCACATTCTGCACACAGCCCTCCTCCACCAGGCTCCCTGCCAGTTGCAGCGAGTGCTGTCCCCTCCCAAGCCATCCTGAAAGCAGAGAAGCACCTTTCCACAGAGCCTCAGAATGCGAAGAGAAGAACAGGGGCAAGTGCAGCCCACGGGAGAGGCGTGACAAGCCTGGGGCGGCCTCTCCTTGGCGGGGTTAGGGTGCAATTCCTCAGCCCTGGAGGTCCTACAGGAGGTCAAACACGGGGCTGCCCAGCTCTGTCCTGCACGGCCACAAGCCAGCAAACACAGGCCCCACACTCCCTCGCTTTCCGCCTCCTCTGTTTCCAACGCAAATCACCAGAACTCCACGCACCCCAAAGCCCCTCTGGGCACCATCACAGAGTACCCAGTGCTGGTGAAATGACTGGGATCCAGAGAGGCAACCCGCTAGCAAGCAGGAGGTTTGACACAGGCCTCTGATGATGGCCTCCAGCTAGGGTGCTCCCCTTTCTTCCAACGTGTCCAGGGGCCTGAGCAGTGGGCAGTGTGTTCATCCAACGTGTCCAGGGTCCCGGGCAGTGTGCGCATCCGATGTGTCCAGGGGCCTGGGCAGTGGGTTCATCCAACGTGTTCAGGAGCCCGGGCAGTGTGCACATCCAATGTGTCCAGGGGCCTGGGCAGTGGGTTCATTCAACATGTCCAGGGGCCTGGGCAGTGTGTGCATCCATCTCAAAACACAAGGAGGCCGCACTGTTCCACCAGACACCCACCGAGATGACCACGAGTCTCGGTCATCCTGCCCATCAGCCATGCTCACTCAGCGCTGCTCCTCTGGGAGACATCCTGGCCTTGGTGGCTGTGTCTGCAGACCTGGACAGGGCACCACGCATCCAATGCGAGGACCCCAGAGGTGCTGCCCATCCCAGGCTCCCAGGGCGACCACCTGCCCCCAACCCCACAGGGCTGAGGCAGCAACACCTGGACCCTCAGTGTCCCTCCTGCATTCCTGCTGAGACACAGCCCAGGCTATCCCCTCGTGGCCAGGTTTTCAACACTGGATCTGATCTGCTAATATTTTAGGTGTGATTTTTGCACCTGTGTTTGGCACACTTCTTCATCTCTTGGGCGGGTATCATGTTTTCTCACCGCGTAGAGGAGCGGGAATCTCTCTTCTCTGAAAGTTTACTGATTTTACTGTAAATGAACCTGCAGTCAAATGCACCCTGTTGGTGTGCAGTCTTGTGAGTTTGCACAAATGCAGGGTCAGGTGACCACACCAGGGACGATGAGAACAGGTCCACAGACCCCCCCAAAAAATCCGCTTTTCTTGCACCGTCATGGTCAAATCTCTCCACTTCTCCTTTTTGTTAAACGGTATCTCTAATTATAAAATTAATCCATGCCCATTATAATTAATCAAACATAAGCAAAGCTAAAAATATGCTTTTAAACTGCCCTCTTCCCACCTCCTGCTGCTGCTCAGATGGCAGATGGGAGCACACTTGAGTGTGAGGAGCCTTCCTAAGCAGGAGACTACGAAGAGGGCTAAGCTGTCGCGGTTCCCAGGTCAGGGGGATATCACCACGACAGGGAGACCCGCCACATGACAGGAGGCCAGCGAAGGGCTGCCGCGGGCTCTCGGAAATGCAGAGATCCAGCGGAAACCGGGGAAGGCCCCTTAGCATCAGTGGCCGATAAACCCAACCACAACCGCAAAGGACCATTTCCCCGTCAGACTAGCAGGAAGTAAGCCAGCGTGCAGCTCACGGAGGGCCAGGGTACACGGGTGTTCCTGCAAACGTCGAGCAAACGGGTTGCTGCAGCCCTCCTGAAATTAACCTGGGCACAATGTCAACGTCAGAGTCCCCACATTCATCAGGTCATGAATCTCAACCGGAACTCCACCTACAGCCATAAGTTCACCAGTAAGGAGGAGATCGTGGGCAAAACATTGATACTAATAAGAGCATCAGGGGGAGGCCACCTGTCCGCAGGTGAACGTCTGCATGAATCATGGTAACTGGCTGTTGGTTACTGTGCAGATATTTTGGAAGAACGCAGTGCACACGTGTTCAAGCGACAGAGAGAAGTTCCTCCCACTGAGGAAAACAGAATCGCAAGCTTCCGTTCACTCAGCTGCGCACGAGGCTCTCCGTCTGATGCGAGCCGGGTGATGATTTCCGGTCTGTGCTTTTCTTTCTCCTGCACGTGCACCCGCACATCATCACCAAGACCCCGCATGTGAGCTGAGGACGGTAAGGGGCCGCGGTGGAGTGCACAGCACCTGGGCCAGCCACGCACCTGGGGCCATACCTCCCTGCGCAGGAAGCCACACGGTGTCCCTGGTTCCTCCAGCACGGGGTGAGCAGTGGGCTTCTGGAAGGAGCAGCTTCTGTTGGGCAGCAGTGGCTGCAGGAGCCACATCAAGGCTGGAAGGAGGCGGCCCTCAACCCTGGGAGCCTCATCCTAGGAGCTGCTGCACAGACACCTGTACCAGGGCTGCCCACCCCAGACTCTGCACACAGGGAGACGGGTCCCTGTCACACGGCTCACAAACAGCAGCCTCCAGCACTGCGCGAGGCAGGGCCGGTGACTTGACGCGCATCACGGCTCCTGACTAGGAAAGTCAACACTGCTGTGTCCCAATCTTTTTAAATGTTTTCCAATCAGAGCAATTTAGGGCATGGAATTCTATTCACTAAACACAAAAAGACCCGAAGCCTGAAATCCCTTCAATTCCTAACAGCTCCACAGGACAGGTCTCCCGTGCAGCGTGGGAGACACTTAGCAGGTGACGTGGAAAAATCCCAGCCATTTGTCTTCACTCCTGCAAAAGCATCTTCAGGATGCCCTGTGTGCACCGCTGGAAGGTACGGAGAGCTGGCCACCAGTAAGCAGTGTTTTATACCATGGTGAAAGTTATTTAAATTAATGCTAATAATTCTCACGAGGTTAGAAGCACCTCCGTGTGGAAGTTCACTTTCCAAGAAGCTATCGGCAAAGCTGTTCTTATGACTGAGAAGGATCTAGGACACCAAGCGCACTGGCAGGCGCTCTGCTGTTTCAACACCAAGCTCTGCGAGGACCCACGCCAGGACCCCATGTGTCCATGACAGGACCCCATGTAGTCACACCAGAACCCCCACGTGTCCACCCAAGGACTCCACGTGTCCACGCCGGGATCCTACATGTTCACACTGGGACCCTGTGTGTCCACTTTGACACCTGGGTGTGGCTCTCTAAGTTGGCTTTGAAGTGCGTTCCCCTCCCACTGTGGAACACTCTCCACCCTGAGGTCCCTTGTGCTTTAGACGGACTCATCCCCCACGCACACAGGGAGAGGAATTTCCTCACTGGAACCACACGAGCTTTCAAAACAACTTTGCAGAAACCTATTTTGAACATCATTCAGTCCAACCATCGCCAGTGTCTGGTAAGACGGTCTTATGAGCTGATCCCCGTGGGAAAGCGTCCTGGGTGGACCCCAGGCCGTCCACCATCCTGGCACAATGGGTCCCCATCCTCACCCTCCACCAGGCTGACGCTGACGTGCTGTGAGACTCACACGTGCGAGCCCTGCGATCCACGGGCCCCTGCGTCTCTGTTCACAGAGGGAAAGGCCCGAGGCTGCGTGTGGCCGAGGAGGAGGGCACAGCAGTGGGGCTCGCGGGGCTTTCCCAGTCACCCACTTGTCACCATCTGTGCATGTCTGTCCTTTCCGGCTGGGACCATCCTGAGCAGTGGTGCGAGGACATCAGGCGTGAGGTCCCTTTTCCAGGGACGACACCCACATGGAAAGGGCTCGCCACACGAGACCTTTTCATGTCGAATGCTTTAGGAAACTCCCAGAGTTTTCCAAGTAGCTGCCCCACCATGCGTTGGTGGGCAGCCCTGGTTCTCCACCTGCCTGCCCTCCTCGCTTTTGTTCCAGGTCCTACCTCAGCCTCAGAATGGAGACCTTTGGTCCCGCTAGTTCTGCCTAACACTCTCCAGATGATCACGGCAGCTAATGCGCCTCAGCCAGGCCCTGTGGCTGCTCCTGTCCAACGCTGTCTGCCCACACAAGCCAGCCCCTGACATGCTGTAGCCACAATGGGGGCTTCACAGTCCCCATGTCCCCTGAGCAGACCCCTGAGTCCCTAAGACCAGGTGAAGCACCGGTACCATCTCTACCCACAGACCTGCAGCCCAGAGCTCAGGAGAAAACAGGAGAAGCCCTGGACCCCCTGGTCCACCAGGGAAGAAACTGCTCTTCCACCAGAGCTGGGCGAGGGGACAATGGCTGGCAGGTACTTAGAGGAAGGGTG
Source organism: Aplodontia rufa (assembly GCA_004027875.1). Lineage (NCBI taxonomy): Eukaryota > Metazoa > Chordata > Mammalia > Rodentia > Aplodontiidae > Aplodontia > Aplodontia rufa. The sequence continues at coordinate 15,154 of PVKS010034066.1, read as the reverse complement.
GGCCGTTGCCCTGGGTACTGCCGAGACAGGTAGCACAAGGTCAGTACCTCTCCAGTCAGGTGCACAGAAGGTCACTACTTGTATTGGTTGAGACCGGGGTCAGTGGCCTAACCCAAATCAGAGTGGACAGGTGTTCTCTTCACAGCAGGAGTCCCACCAGGTGTGACTGCCCCTCCACGTTTCTGTTCTTAGTATGTGCATACCACCCTCTGCCTGCCTCATGGTCACAAGAGGGCTGCTGCACCTCCATCCCCCACCACCAATATTTCAGGAAGGGAGATTGTGGAGGAACACACAAGGAGAAAGGAGGCTCCCTAGTCAGAAAAGCAAGAGCAGTCCAGAAACTCCTGGGAACTGCTTCATATGGCCACACCTAGAAGGAAAGGAGGCTCAGAGGTGGAGTTTTATACCTGGGCCTGTCATTACCTACACAGCACCAGGATTATGTTAAACAGAGAAGAAACCAGGTGTGGGAGCAGTTGGTGGTGGGTGCTCCATGCACCTCTCGGGAAGCAGCAACTGCCACAATGAGGTGTTGGGAACGTCTACAGCCCTGTCACAGGGGCTGGAATACCGTAGGGAGCATTTACCAAGCACAAGGTTCTGAACCCTAACAACAGTGAGGTCAGCAGAGGACACCTGGTACTTGCTCTGGGGTGCCCACCCTTCTAAATTCTCTACATGGATTAACTAAATTTAAATCCCCAACCACAGCCAGCAGATGAGGGGAGTACTGTTAGCCGCTCCTTTCTACAAAGGGGAAACTAAGGCACAGGGTGGTACAATAATCTCCAGCGGATCACACAGCCCAGTAGGCTGGCCCCATGGCTCCGCCCGGCTTGCTTCCTGCCCTGTGACCCCTCTCCCACCCAGGCAGAATGTGCAGTCCAGTTTGGAGGGCTTGGGCAGGTTGCTTTCCTTTGCTCCCATGAAAGGCGGGTAGTGACGCCCCTCAAAGGACGTTTGTGGGTAAGAAGTGACCACACAGAGGCCATCATGGATCCTCCAGGGGGTGCTGTGGTGTGGGTGTGGTTTGAGCATCCCCCAAAGGCACCTGTGCTACAGGCTTGGTCCACAAGGTGGTGCTGTTGAGAGGTGGTGGAGCCTTTGGGAGGTCAGGGGGCTCCTTAGGTCACTGGGGGTATGCCCTTGAAGGGGGCCTGAGTGCCCTGTTCCCCTCCCCCTGCTTCCTGGCACAAAATGCAGGAGGTCACCTGCCATGAAGTCCTCATCAGAAGCTCCCAGTGCAGATGCCATGCCCTGGAGGCTCCAGAACTGTGGCCCAACCTCACAGCTAAACCTTCTTCCTTTATGAAGTTACCCACCTCCATTATTTTGTAGTCATGCAAAGCTGACCAAATCTTCAGTGCATAAATCCACCTCTGCTGCTACGTTTATCATCTACAGGGGTTGAGGTTTAGGGACAGAGGGAAGGGGGAGGTGAAGGCTTCTGGAGGCCAGAGGCAATGCATCCTTTCTACTTGCTTTCAGAATGTGAAGCCCAGCATACTAAGGAAGTATCTAGCAAGGCTGGCCTCTGCTGTGCCTGGTCTTGGTCATTTTGAGGCTCTGTGTACCCTAGTTTCTCTCAGAAGCAGGTAAAAGTAGACTTTTTAAGAAAAGCTTTTATATTCATAGAAGAAAGTAAATCCTGAATTTCCTGAGGAAGGGAAAATAAAACAAGGGTCTTAGGGTCCCGTGGTGCAGCAGGTGCTAAGACTTTGATTTCACTTCAAGGGACGGTCTGGCTTTAATTGCTGTGTTAACAGATTTTGCAGGTATTAAGTCCTGCTGAGCAGATCCAAACATCCTTTCCATTTCATCTCCGCTCCAGTTGCTCAGGGAGTTCAATCCTCTCCAGGATTAACAGGAATTTCTCCATGGGACAATTACACTTCTATAAAAGTCTATAATAAGAAGTGATTTTGTCTCTCTGATTAAAAAAAAAAAGTCCATGAAGAGAAAAGTGAGAACAAGCAGCCACACACACAGCCAACAAACAGAAACAGAAAACAGAACCAAGAAGGTGGTGGATCCAGGGCCGACCGCGATGGCATCTGAGGATAAGAGTGTGCCCTCACCCTCCTGCATCTGTGAGCCCATCCCTAAGTTGGGTCATTTTAAATTGCTGCTTAAGTGGGTAATTCAACATCCAGGTGTGCTTTGCAAATATGTCATCACCCAATAGCATCTTGGTTCTAGAACCTTCAATCCCACATTTCTTTACAAACAACAGCTGCAGGAAGCAAAAACCTTCAAGGCCCAAGTGTGGCATTCAAACGACAAAGTCCCAGAAGTGGAGCTTTCAGGTCTGCATGCCCTGCACTGCCACTCCGCTGCTGATATGATGCAGGCTTGAGAACTCTTAACTTCCCTCTCTACCCGGGTGCACAGCTTTGCTGTGCATGTGTGCCACAGCGAATCCACACAGACACTTCAATTCTTATTTATTTGTTTTAGCCTTGGGACAAATGTAGTTTTCTTTGGCAGGAGAACACAGTAGCTATGGTCAGTTCTCATGTTACACATTTGTGGCAGCTGGAATCAGGAGGCAGGAAGCCTTGTATGAATATGCAGGATGTGGGCTCTTTCTCAGGGTAAAAGCTGTTTCTCCCCATCACTGAGACCTTACTCTATAGGAACTCCTGATAAGAACAGTCAGCTAACATCATTGGGATGGAGCAAGGCAGAGGATTGCTTCAGTCTTGCTTGGTTGGTTCCGAGATTCAGTGTGGACCTAGCTGCAGAGGTCTCTGAAAATGTAACTCTTGGGAAGTGGTCAAAGAAGTGTGGATTTTGCCATTTGACTGCACCAAGCAGTTCAAATTCACAACAGTCCCAAATTTTGCAGCAGGGTTCTGACCCAGTCTTTGGGAATTCTGCCTTGCCTGCTATGTTAGAGCTTGTGTTTTGAGGAGACTACCTGGGTCTGTCTGGGTCACAGCTGCCATTCAAGACACCTCTCCAGCAGAGAGCAGAGGGGGATTAGCAGAGGGGGTTGCTTTACAAAGCTCTTGTGGTGCTGAAGAGGTGGACTCTGGAAGGTCCCCAGGGCTACTGCCATGGCTACCAAGAAAACCAGGTGATGCAAGGCCATCGACCCAGGCTGGCCCCAGACACACATCCAGTGCATCTGGGAAGTGCCGCCCAAGCCGTCACAGTCACAGTAACCAAGGCAACTCTGTGTATGGTCACTTCTCACCACCCCAGGCCGAGTTCTACTGTGCATGAGGGTGTAAGACTAACAGGTCCTCAACCACAGCTGAGGGTGGCTGCAGGTGAGTGCAGAGGTCCAGGTTTTAGCTGTCCAGTTTTTGTGGCTCCAGAAGGATGTGGGCAGGGATGCTGGGGGCCTGGCCACTTATACCACATCAGGGTTTGATCCGGTTCTTCTCCCGGCTGGCTATGTACCATCTGGAAATCCCTGCAACCTCAGCTTTCCCATCTGCAAATGGGGGAGAAGCCACTTTTCTCTTGGGGTTGAATGTGAGATTTACATGATCCTTAATCCCACATTAAAGATGGGCAAACACCTAGCTCCCCCACCCCTTAGTACCATCCCCAGTTACTGCCAATCACAGCTTACAAGATGCAGACCTGCAGAAAGGGAAATGTTCCTGTGGACGAGGGCTCTGGAGGCTTAGGGAGGTGGGCACAGTTCTCAGGCAAAGTAGCCAAACACCTGATTCCACTCTGGGCCTCAGGTTTGTGCCTGGTGAAAGGAACACATCCTGTCATTTAGAGTCAAGAGACCCAGAGAGAAGACACCTGTGGCCAATGGGTGCCAGTAAAGGTACCCTCCTTGGCCATATAAAGGACAAAGCACTACTGTCTGTGACAAGGTGGAAGGACCTTAAGGTCATCACATCAAGTGGCATAAGCCAGGCGGAGGGACAGGTACTGCCTGACCTCACTCAAGTGGGATCTAGCAGAGCTGACCTCGGAGTGGGGAGTACAGGCAGTGAGCAGAGGCCAGACAGAGTCCAGGTTGAGGAGCAGGGAGGCCCCTGGGTGCAAGCTGCAGCTGGATGGGAGGAAGAAGCCACACAAGGGTGATGAACAGTCCCTCCAAAACAGTGAGAAGAAAGGATTCTGGAAGGTTTTGGAAGAACTGAGAGATGGTTAACATCGGCACGTTTAACTGACTCCATGCAACATGTACACCTCCAAACCTCACATGTGCTGCAGTAACAGGCATAGCTCTTAAGTATCCACTTTAAACTATCAGTTAAAGATCTTTTAGTGTTAAATTCAAAAAGAAAATCACGTTGTCTGAGGTTCGCTGTGTTACAGGCACTGAGCTATGTGTTTTGCACAAGCCATTTCAGAGGGAATTTATAGATTCATGGTGATGTTACAACAAAGTCTTCAGAGACTGAAAAGGCACCCACAGTGGCAGCTGAGACCCGCTGGGTGCCATCCCCGGGCCCAGGCCCGCGTTCTCCTGCCTTATGCAGAGCTCCAGGGATGGGCGGGAGCCGGGCTGTGCACAGCAATAGCAGCAGCTGGCTGGGTGTCCTGCGACCTCAGCCTCATTCAGCCTCATGACTATGCTTTGGGGCAGCTACTGCCAATGTCCTGATTAGTGGTTGAAGACACAGTGAAGATCCAGGGACAATGGGGATGGAAGCAGAGCCAGGAGCCCCTGCTCTCCCTCTGCGATGCCTGTGTGCTCCAGAGATGCCTCCCTCTGCCTCCCTCTCCTAGGGAAAAGCACATCTGTCACTCCTGGGCTGATTGGTGTGCACCTCAAGGACATGCACAGGGGTCTTTGGGGCACTGCACCTATGTGGTGGTCCTTCACACACATAGCCAACCAGGTCATAATACGCATCACCATCTTGGTCCCCTGGCCCTGGACAAGCTGTGACCAACCCGCACCCTGGGTTTCACAGCAGCCAACTGGTCAACCCGACTCTACCCTGGACACCTATGGACTCAGTTTCGGCCAACCTGTGCCAGAGGCCCTCGCTGCTTTCCCTGGGCTGGATAAAGCCTAGGTCCTTGCCACCTGCCTCCCCAGGTGTCATCTGGCTGATCCCAAGTTACTTCCCTGGCCCACCTCCTCTCACTCTCTTGCTCTGCTGAGGTCCTGGAACACACCAACCGCATGCCTAGCCCAGGTTGGGCTGCTCCCTGTATCTACAGTGTTATTCTCCCACGGGCACCCAGGTCTTCTGGGGCTCTGCTCAGATGTTGCTTCCTCTGCAGCTAGACACAAGATCACACCCTGACCATTCGCTCCTCCTCAGCTGGCTTTACCCTGAGTCACTGCTGTCAGCACCATGCACATGTCTGTATGTACGCACGGACAGCTGGCTGGGTGGACTTTACTTCCACCCAGAGTGACGTAAGATTCATGGTTCTTTCACAATGCCAAAGGGACTTGAATCGTGTGCCACACACAGCAGTCACTTGCCAAACATCTGTTCAGTGACCAAAACCACTTTTCCTGGGCCACAAGAATGCCAGTGGCCACAGCTTTCCTTATGTGACTCTGCAGTATGATTCAAGAGGGGTCCGCAAAGAGCAGTCATCCTAAGGGACACTCCTAGGCCAGGTTCTTTCCATCAGCCCAAAGACATGCCAGCCTCTATTCCCCAGAGCAGAACCCAGGCAGGAACTGAAAGCGGCTATGAGTGGAAATAATGAGCGAGCACAGGTGTCTACAGGGACCATAGGGGAAATATGTGTGCATGTCACCATTTCTGTGTAGGAAAAGCCCCGGGGGTGCAGGTCCCTGGAGACGTGCCTGCCTTCTGTGCCCATTAGTGATAAAGCCGCAGGGGTTTAGGTTGAGGGCACATCTACCACACGCACGCTACATTACCCAGAACCCAGCTTGGCGTGGCCAGGGACTAATCTGGGCCCCTAGAGGGAGGGAGAAGAGACATGAGGACCATTTAGGTCCACTTGCTGAAGACAGGTCCCAGGCTTGGCTGGCTGAGGAGGAGGCCACCCTTCCTTCCTGCCTGCTGGGGAGGAAACAGCAGGAAGGACTTCAAAGCCACAAGTCCAGGATGCTGGAGCCCTAGGCCACCCCTGGAGCAGAACCCCTCTGCCTGCTCTGGGCAGTTCAGGACGGAGGAGGATATTCTCTTTGGACTCACTGAATTCTGATCTAGTTTTAAAATTTCAGTTTGCAAGTCAAAACTGGATATATGTGTTCATATGGTATGGAATGTGACGATTCCTTACTTGTATGCATTACGGAGGGCTGGGAAGGTTCCCAGATGCACCCCAACCCACACACCTCTCGGTTTTCTGTGGTAAGGATATATTTAAATCCACTCTCTTTTTTGTTCTTAAGGATGTAATACTTGTGGATCTCTTGAACTTACTTCTCCTGTCTAACTAAGCTCTGTGTCCCTTACCCACACCTCCTGGTCCCCTGAACTGGCCAGCTGCCACCAGTATACTCTGATTCTACGAGGAGATGCCTTCAGATTCCAGATGTGAAGTGGGATCGCAGTGTTTGCCATCCGTGCCTGGCTAACTGCACTCTATAGAACGTCCTGTAGGTTCATCCATGAGGTCACAATGGCAAGGTTTCTGCTTTTTCAAGGTTGAATCGTATTCCATTGTGCATATGAACCACCTTGTGTCCAGCCACCCACTAATGGACAACTTCATTGTTTTCATCCCAGAGCTGCTGTGAACCCAGAATGCAGATGTCCCTGAGACTCTGATCACATCTCCTTATAACAGTTCTATCTTCTCTTCTCGTATTTTCCACAAATGGCCATACCTGATTCCCAGTTCCCCCCCTAGGATGGGAGCATGCCCTCTCTAGCACACCATCACCAGTGCTCGCCACCAGAGGCACTGAGTTTGAGACCCTGTGTCACTGTCCAGTTAAGACAGCATCTAAGTGCCACCAGAGGTGCAGTCCAAGTGAAGGTGGCGTCTCCATTGGCTATTCCTCCTTCTCACTGCCTCATGTTAACCAGATTTTGATAACAGAAGTCCACTAAAGACCTCCTGATAACACCGGGTGTGGGCTGAGGCATGTGAGAGATGTGCGACCACTCTGGCATGACGTTCAGCAGGACTGGAGTCGAGACACTTGTGTGACACACCGCCCCACTCCCAAGAGCACCCACTCAGGAAGGGTACTCATGTCCATGGGGCCTTCTCCCAACACCCCCAAGCTGGCTGCAGCCCAGACACCCAGAAGGAAGAATCAGGGTTGTCACCTTCACGGGGTGGGTGCAGGGACATCACGTGGGCATGATTCTGATCAACAGAAGCCAGGCGCGAGGGTACTGGCCATGGGCTTCACCAACATGAAGTTCAAGGTCAGGGAACGCCAGTCTCAGGAGGAAGCGCTCGCAATGACCCTGCCTGGTGGGCAAGGGCAGTGGCTTGGAAGGGCATGGGGCACCTGGGGGTGAGAGGGACAGTTCTGAACTTAGTTCTGGCTGGTGGGGTGTGACTGCAGGAATCTGGGATTCCATGACACTGCTCGGTGATGATGATGTGACATCCCTGGTCAGTCAGGCGGTGTAAGAAGTGATTGATCGGGAGGGGCGAGGGGAGGCTCAGAGGCTGTCTCACACAGACTCTGCTCCACAAACCTCCTGCTGCGGCTGCAGGTCACGCTTTCCTCCCTCTACTCTCCAGGTTCGCAGCCTGGCACGGGGTTAAAAATAGACCAATAGCGGTGGGGGTTACCTCTCCTGAGTCCCCTTGCACAAACAGGAAGGTGGGTGGAAAGGAAGTCAAGGCAGGACTCGGGACCCTGGGATCACTGAGCACACAGACGCAGGCTGAAGATGGCAAACGGAAGGTGCCCCAGGCTAACCAGGTGTGCCTCTGGCAGCCACCACCTGCACTGGGGGACTGGACAGCAGCCAGAGGGCTCCTGTTCAGAATCGAGGCCCCATCTGTTGACCGGTCGCTCCCACTATGAAGAGCTCCGTCCAAACCTGTGACGGTCAGTCTGTCTGCCTTTTATAGGGAGCTGATGCTCTCAAGCGTTGGTTTGGCCCCGTTCTCACTGTCTCAGGCACAGGATACTCCTCATTTCAATTGGTTCTCTAATCTAGTCTTCACCATAAAGGTGAATGAACTGCTGTACACGCACTGGAATTTTAGAGCTATACTAGGCTGTACTGCTGTGTTTCAGTTATGTGCTGTCCCTGCTTCTGAAGATCACACCTCGTTCACGAGTCATGAGCAGAGGTTGCAGACGGCACCGTGGCAGATGCTGCAGTTACTGTGTGGTTGCTAGGTCCTGCTTCCCAAGTCCCCGGCACCAGGAGCTTTGCCCTTGGCACACAATGGAAAGGAGGTGTGGCACAGCTCACCTGGCCAGGCCTGGTGTGCACAAGGCACAGAGAGAACTTCTGCCACCAGGAGCCTCTGGAATGTGGGGTCATTGGCTATCTACACTCAACTCTGCAGAACTTCATCGTGGGGGGACGTGAAGACCTCATGTGCTTAGAGTGATGGATCGAGTGTCCATGACTTTGTAAGAGTAGCTGCCCTGCTCCCAGGATAAAGAAGGCTCCCTCTGAGGGGCAGAGGCGGCTGTAGAAGGAAAGTCGGGAGGATGGGACGCTGAGCCTGAATTTCAGGGCCGGTCCTGTTTCTCATCTGAAGGAAAGGACATCAGAGGCCATGAGAGATTTTGACAGAGGTGACAGGGAGACTGGACTCAGAGCCAGGCAAGGGAGGGTGTCCGCACAGCGTGGGTTCTTGAGGCTCCGTGACGGGAGGGCAGACTTCTCCTGGGTCCCATGAGAGCCAGGGTGCACCTCAGGGTGCTCGATGTTAAGGCGACTTGTTGCTAGAAAATATTCACAGCGCAGAAAGCCCAGTACACGCCCACTATCAGAGCCCAGGCAGATATTAAACACGGCAGCAGACGTCAGCTGGCTCCACCACGGCCAAACCCAGAAGCCCACTGCCCTCCCTGCACGCCCTGAGCTTACAGACGATTATGCAAACAAGCCGGGAGGCTGGATGGCAGCAGAGCGCGGGATGTGATTGAGATGGATGTGCAGCCAACCAGGGGGCGGAGGTTTGAAGTGGAAAATAAGAATAGCTATGGAAATATAATGTGCAGTCTGTGCTCATGAGTGACCAGACTGGGATTTGCATCCATTGCCTTTACCAATTACCTCTGAGGTCTTCATTTGTCTAGCTTTGATTAGCACTTCTGCAGATTCAATGGTCTGCAAGCCAGAGTCCAGTCAGGAAAACAGAGCTGTCCTCCAGAGCTCAACAGGCTGAATCTAAAGCAGGAGGCTAGTTTGAGAGAGGCTGGCGCTCAATAAGCAGGACAAAGGCATGAGCATGCATCTGTACCTATAACACACTCCCCTGAGAACTCCCTAAGGCATGTGCATGCATCTGTACCTATAACACACTCCCCTGAGAACTCCCTAAGGCATGTGCGTGCATCTATCCCTATAACACACTCCCCTGAAAGCTCCCTAAGGCATGTGCGTGCACCTGTACCTATAACACACTCCCCTAAAACTCCCTAAGGCATGTGTGTGCACCTGTACATATAACATGCTCCCCTGAGAACTCCCTAAGGCATGTGCATGCACCGGTACATATAACACGCTCCCCTAAAACTCCCTAAGGCATGTGCGTGCACCTGTACATATAGTAAGCTGCAGAGAGAACTTCCAAAGGTTTTGGAAGAACTCGAAGACACAGGGGGCTTACTGAGGCAGGCATTGCTGAGGATCAATGACTGCAGGCGCAAACTGAGGCAACGGAGGGGGGTGTGCGGGTGTCTCTCCCAAGCCAGGAAATAGAGCCACCGGCTAGGAGCTGTAATCATGGCATAAGTGGTTTGGTGGGTGCCTGAGGTACAGAGGAGAGAAGATCACCCTGTGAGCTGCTGACTAGACAGACTGGGTGGGGTCATGTGGAGACAGGGAGAGCACCGCACCCTGACTTCCTCTCTCCTTGCCCTCAAAACTCCTGTCCTTCCCTTTCATTGACTAGACATTTCCCACTTCCTGCAGGCAAAAAGACTGAGAAATGAAGTTTGCAGCCAGTGACCCCAGTGATTCAGAGCTCAGCGGGGAGGCTACGGAGAACGGATGAGCCGGCAACACACTCATCTGCCCGATAACGGGGTCCTCACTGGGAGAAAGCTCCACACCTGTGTGTTGACACACGACAATCTCAGGACCATGAAGTTTCCTCTCAGAATTGTCTTTGGACTGTCCCAGAGCTTTTGATACCTGCATCTCTATTCTTATTTGTTTCTAAGAGTTTTTTTTTTTTAATTTCTTCTAAGATCCATCACCCATTCAAAGGAGAGATAGGGACACTAACACACTGTTGGTGGAGCTGCAGACTGGTACAGCCCCTCTGGAAAGCAGTGTGGAGAATCCTCAAAAAAACTAGGGATGAGCCCACCATACGATCCTGCTATTCCACTCCTGGGTATCTTTCCAGGGGATTTAGAATCAGCACATTATAGTGACACAGCAATATCGAAGTTCATCAGGGCTCAACTTACTATTGGTAGGCTATGGAAACAACCCAGATGTCTCTCACTGGATGAATGGATCCAAAAACTGTGGTACATTTATACCATGGAATATTACACAGCAATTAGAAACAATGATATTGCAGCCTTTGAAGGTAAATGGATGGCTATGGAAGAGATTATGCTGAGTAAAATCAGCTTAACCCAGAGAACCAAGGGTCGATTGTCTCCACTCATCTGTGGAGGTGGGGACTAGACCCTGGACAATGAGAAAGGAGGTCTATTATCTTGTGTTAAATCCAGATAAGGTGTAATGTTATACAACCTAATACTTTTTTAGAGATATTGTGGGTAAGGGAAGGGAGGGATATGGGTGGGAAATTGGGGGGGGGGCACTCCTGGGGGTAAATCTAGTATCCAGAAACTATACACAATTTATATTATTTTGGTAAAAATTTGTATGGTTGTTCAAAAATAAAAATTAAAATTAGAAAAAAAACCAAGAGTAGTATTTAACCTCCAGGTTTCTCTTCCTGCTGGTTTCTGATTTCATCCCATCATGATTTGATACCATCCCAAAATTACCTCTAATTTTTTGTTAAGATTTAATCTATTTTAGAGAAAGTTCCATGTGCCACATAGAACAAAGTGAATTCAGCTATTGATGGAAGAAATACTCTGTAGATATCAGTTAGGGTCATTTGATTAATTGCATTTTTTAGTTGAGATGAGTCTACTCAATTTATGTTTGGATGTCCTATCTAATGGTGAGAGGGTATGTTGAAGTCAATCAGTATTATAGGTCTATTTGATTCTTTATATCACAAACGTTAGTTTTACATACGTAGGTGCACTGACATTTGAGGCATAAATAATTGTAATCATTATATCTTGTTGTTGGATGTTTCCCTTCACCAGTATAAAGGGACCTTCTTGTCTCTTCCGATTGACTTTGGCATGAAGTCCACTTTGTCTGATACAGAGTAGCTGTCCTTGCTTGCTTTTGGTTGCCATCTGCATAGTACATTTTTTACATCCTTTCATCTTCAGTCTGTGGATGCCTTTGTCGGTAAAGTGAGCTTCCTGTAAACAACATACGCTTGGCTCTTTTTAAATCCAGTTGAATTTGCCTAGACCTTTAAAGAAGAATTAACATTAATCCTCTTCAAATTATTCTATGGAACGGAAAGGAGGGAACACTGTCAAATTCACTCTATGAAGCAAGAATCACGCTGAAACCAACACCAGATCAAGATACCTTAAAGAAAGAAAACTTCCAACCAAAGTACCTGATAAAGATAGATGTGAACGTCCTTAATAAATGTTAGCAAGTTGCATTCAAAGACACATCGAAAAGATAACACACCACAACCAAGTAGTCTTCATCCCAGGGCTGCAAGGCTAGCTCAACATGCACAAGTCAATAATGCAATTCACCATCGTAGACAGAATGAAGGACAGGAATGATCTGGTAATCTTAATTGATGCAGAAAAGGCCTTTGACAAAATTCAGCACCTATTCATGTTAGAAATTCTGGAGACACCAGAGATGGAAGGAACTTACCTACCTCAACATTACGAAGGCTGCGTATGAAAACCCAAAACCAACACCAAACTGAAGACAGCAAAACTGAAAGTACTTCTTCAAAAATCAAGACTAAGAGAGGATGTTCACTCTCACCACTCCAATTCAACAGACTTCTCAAAACTCTAGCCAGCGCAATCACGTAACGGAAGTTAAAAGTATACAAACTGGAAAAGAAAATGTCAAATTATCATTGTTAATGTCATGATCCTATATCTAGAAGACCCCCAAAACTCTAAAAATACTTCTAGGACTAAAACATGAATTTAGCAAACTAGCAGGATACAAGATCAACATTAATAAATCAATAGCTGGGGTTGGAGCGGTGGCTCAGCAGTTACAGCGCTTGCCTGGCATGCACGAGGATGCAGGTTCAAATCCCAGCACCACGTACACAAAGAAGTGTCAGAGCAACAAAAGCCACATGAAAAACAAAATAAAATTGATTCTCTATTTCTCTCACTGTTCCTCTTTCTCTTTTAAAAAAATAATTAATAGCTTTCCTATACTCCAAGAGTGATTCTGCTGAAAAAGAAATCAGGAAAACCATCCCATTCACAATAACCCTCAAAATGCAAATAGAATAAAATAATTGCAAAAAAAATCTAACCAACGTGGTGAAGGAACTCTACAAGGAACTACGGAACACTGAACAAAGAACTGAAGACCTTAGAAGAAGGAAAGACGTCCCATGCACCTGGATAGGCAGAATTAATATTGCTAAAATGGCCACTTAACCAAAAGCATTATACAGATTTAGTGCAATTTCCCACGAAAATACCAATGTGATTCTTCATACAATAGAAAAAAAAGTCCTAAAATTTATTTGGAAGAATAAAAGACCCAGAATAGAGAAAGCAGTCCTGAGCAAGAGGAGCAATGCTGGAGACCCCACAACCACCGATCCAAAATACTGCAGACCTAAAGTCACAAAACCAGCCTGGGGCTGGCACCAGACACGCATGAAGGCCAAGGGAATAAAACAGAAGACCGAGACAGGTGCACCCAGGTACGGCCACCTGATACTTGGCAAAGGTGCTGAAAACACAGTACAAACAACCGTCTCTTTAACAAATGGTGCGTGGACAAACGGTTGTCCACGTGAGGAAGAGTGAAACCAGACACCCTTATCGCTCATCATGCACAAAAATCAACTCAAAATAGATCAAAGACCTTAGAAGTAAACCGGAAACTCAGCAACTCCTCAAAGAAACTGTAGGCTCAACTCTCCAGCATAGAGATGCAGGCACCAACTTCCTCAGCAAGACCCTAAGGATCAAGAAATGAGGCGAGGATCGGGACGTGGATGCCAGAGAACTGGAAAGCTCCTTCACAGCAAAGGAAGCAGTTAAGAATGCGGGCAGAGAGCGTTCGGGTGGGAGGTCTTTGCCCACTGCAAAGATACATACTTTACATACATCTAGAATATACGAAGTACTGAAAAACACCAAAGCTGTAACCCAATTAAAAGTGGGCAAAAGAACTAAACAGGCACTTCTCAAAAGAAGAAATACGAATGGTCAGCAAATACGTGAAAAATGCTCAACATCGCTAGCAATTAGAGAAACGCAGAACTACCCTGAGATTTCACCTCCCTCTCGTCAGTGACAATGATCAAAATGTCAAATTATCAACACAACTAATAACAGAGGCAGGTGACAATGTGGGGACAAAGCACAATCACACATTGGTGGTGGGACTGCAAATTAGTGCAAGCACTCTGGGAAGCAGTATGGAGAGTCCTCAAAAAAGGACAGAGGACCCAGCTGTCCCGCTCCTCAGTATTTATCCAAAAGGTTAAAATCAGAACATTACAGTGACACAGCCACATCAATGTTTATAGCAGCACAAATCAGAGTAGCTACACTATGGAGCCAATGTAGGTGCCTTTCCACAGATGAATGCATGAAGAAAAGGTGGTGTGCATACACAATGGAGTACTACTTGGCCATGAAGAAGAATGGCATTGTGGTAATCGCTGGTAAGTGGATGGAACTAGAGCATCACGGTAAATGAAATAAAGCAGACCAATAAATCCAAGGGGCAACATTTTCTCTCCTGTGTGGAAGCTGGAGCAAAATAAGGAAAAGTGTGCAGATTCCACATACAAATAAAAAAAAAAACAGAAACGAGTGAGCAGGGGAAGCGTTTGCGAGATGGGGGGAGGGAGAGGGATAGGCACAGGCAGGAACTGTGGAATAAACCGACCGCCTTGTGCCCTGCATATATGAATGCACCACAGTGGACCCACCTTTGTGTACACCTGCAGAGCTCTGATTTAAAACAAGAAACTGCAAGCACATAGGAGGAAGACTGGAGAGCAAAGAGAAGGGGAGCAGGAGAGCTGGGGATGGGCAGGGGAAGACCTGGGGACTGAGGTGGAGCAGAGCATTTTCCCAGCACGTGTGATGAGGGCACAATCAGCCCCCTATTGTGTTTGACGGCAGTGCACTAACACACACGTGAAAGGTCTCTGACAACACAGCTATTCAAACAGCCATCCTCCTCCTGCACACGGATCCAAGAGGAGTGAAGCAGGCTCGTACACTAAGCCCTCGTCCTCGGACGCTTGCACAAGTTCACTGTGCAAGGCTCAGGTTGGAACATGCTGAAATGTCCGAGGACAGGTGGCTGGGTAGCCCACTGTGACAGCCCACACAACAGAAATCTACCCAGCACTGAAAAAGAGCGCTTCAGCCACAGAGGGAAGTGCAACAGGCATGGTTCAGGATTTGTCTCCCTCCCGTGGCATCACGCGGGCCCGCCTGAGCACAGATGCACGGCCGGCGGGGGCGTCTAGCACTTGGGACACCGCCAGGGGGTGGCAGAGTCGGCCGAGTGTGCACCCAGGTCTCCCTCTGTCTCGCACCGTGTCTTCTGCACAGATCAGCACTGAAGCGGGTCCTGGAAGAGGCTGAAGTCTCAAGCTCCGAACCCACGCTTTCTGGTGGGTGGCGCTCAACTCCTTTACCAGCCCCACAGGAGTAGTATTTGGGTGAGGCTGGAGCTCCCCCGCTGCAAGGAGTCAAAGGCACTGCCACTCAGGACCCCAGGTTCCCCAGAGCCTTGCCTTGGTTCCTCTTGGTGTGCGTGGGGACACTGCGTGGGTG